>ML677388.1:4807609-4935901 GCA_007922305.1 Dermatemys mawii
TCCTCGCCCACCACCGGTTCCAACCCTAGACTCTTCACACACTGCTCGGCCAGCTCACACCCCCATAGGCCCCGCTCTGGTTCCAAGGGGATTCAGAGATGGAGCTGTACGGGAAGGCAGGGCTGGTGTAGCCAGGGCTGCAGGAGAGCTGCTGTTTGGATGTGGCCCATTGGAGCAGCAGAGAGTGCTGCAGATGCGTCCAGAGGCATCCAGAGGAGGGAGCCCAGGACTGAACAGCAGAGGGGTTGTGGCGGAGCACTGAGCGGTCTCATCCGAGCTGTGTGTGTGTCAGGCTAGGACAGGGACAGCCCGGGGCGGGGCGGTGCTGCGGGTTGGAACTGAGGTGCCTTGGCGGAGCTGGGCACACACAAAAGTCGTCCCTGGCATGCACTGCTGGAGAGAAATGGGCCAAAGCAGAATCTATCAGCAAAGCTTCCTTCATGTCCTGAATGGGGAGTTCCACCATCAACCAGAGACGCCCGGCTCGGAGCCATTCGGGGGGGGTTTGCTGTTCAGCGCACGACTGAGCATCCTCAAGTCCTGTCTGTCACCCCCCAGGGGCAAGGAGTAATTATAAAAATACCAAGGGAAAAGGTCCAGCTGTCACGGGAAAGGCAGCGTGCCCGAAAACGCCGCACTAATTGCAGCCAAATGCTAAAGGAAGGGCCGGAGAGCGGCAAGTGCAAATGTCACTTGTTGGCATCAGAGCGTCCCCCGCGCTCGTCTGTGAGCGGAGAAGATGAGAAGACGGGGATGTTTGCACCGGAGCCTGCGCAGCTAATGAGCAAAGAGCCAGCGAGCCTGTCACCCGAAGGGACCCCTGTCCCCAGGCATTAGTAGCTTTAATTCCCGTCCCTCATTTGTCAAGCTGGAAACGGCACAAGTCTCCTCCGGCTCCCCGGTCATCCTGATGGGGATTGTTTTTAATTCTGAGCCATGGGGGAAAGTCACGCTGGCCCCTTAAAACCTCCCCACTATTCAGGGAACTTCACCCAGCTGGAATGATGAGGGCCAGGATTTCAGGCCCTCACGACAACCTGCTGCCCCCGCCCCCCCCCCCGACCTGGAGCCATGGGTGGCAGGTATTGAAGGCAAGGGAGGTTAAACCAGGTGTGGCCCCGCCCACCCTCCATCCCAAAGCCCCCTCCTGCCTCCCACTCCCAGGCTGCTCCTCTTCTCGCCCTTGCTCAGCCTCTCCCCCGAAGCAGGAGGGGACTGAGGCTAAGGTGGGCTGGGACTTGAGGTGGCTGGGGCCAGCCTGGTGTGAGGGAATAGAAATGCTCTCGATGGCTCCTCTGACTATTGTGTGAAGGTGTCCATGCCTGAAGCTGTAACCTGACTCCAGGTGGGGGTAAGAGGTCACCTGACCGCCTGCCTGGGGAGCGGAGAAAGGAAGCAGGGGACGAGCTGGGGAGTGAGTTGCAGACTGGGTCTGGCTGGGAAGAGGCAGAGAGCTACAGGCAGGTCCCCCAAAATGGACCCAGCGGAGGGATCGCATTCGCTCTACTTACAAGCTCTGTCTTAGATCACCTGTCATCTAATAAACCTCTGTTTTACTGGCTGGCTGAGAGTCACGTCTGACTGTGGAGTTGGGGTGCAGACCCATGGGCTTCCCCAGGACCCTGCCTGGCAGGGCTCGCTGAGGGGAGCGCACGGAGGGGCAGAAGGTGCTGAATGCTCTGAGGTCAGACCCAGGAAGGTGGAAGCTGTGAAGCTCCTAGCCTTGGAGACAGGCTGTTTATGGAGAAGAAGCTTCCCCCCGAAGTCTTAACTGGCTTCTTAAAGAGCAGGTCCAGACCATCGCCCTGGGGACTTCGTGACACCTGGGCCAGTCAGGACTCAGTCACTGAGGTAGGGTTTCTCTGGCCATGGTAGGGGCCTCAGAGCTCTGGCAGGGGACAGGGAAGAAGGGGCGGGGCTTCAGGTAGAAAGGGACAGGGCCAGAATCCCTGAATTGGGGGCCACGGTGTCACAATCCAGCCCACATTTCGCAGCTCTTTGGGGAGCTGCTTTCCTGGTACTATTGTCTTTCCCCAGGCATGGGCTGAGGTTAATGACCAGGCTGCCCCTGCTAATGGGGCCATGGCTTTGGGAGAAGTTCCACTGCAGGAACCTACCATCTGATCACAAGCACCTTGCGTCATATGAGCCCCTCCCCAGATCAGCCCCAATGGGGGATTGAAGGCCAGATTCTATGGTCTCCACAGGATGCTGCTGGTAAAACAGGCACCCCCAGAGCCCTGGGGTGCCAACATGGCAGCGCCGTGACGGAGTCGTCCTTTCCACTCCGACAGCCACGCCAGGGCGGAGCTGTCAGCGGCCAAAGGAGGATTTATCAGATTTGACACATCACCTTTCTTAAGCACATCAACCCAGGACGGGAGAATGCAGACGCCTTTCACTGAAGCTGACAGCAACCTAATTAACAAGGGGAACGGCTGACAGCTAGGATGGAAACCACCCAAGCTGGGTTCGGTTTGCCCAGCTCCAATCCACACAACAGAGGGAGAGGCAATTTCTTGTGGCCACAGAGCGCTCATTTATTTGGCTGGGGAGGCAGGAATGGGGTGGGGGGAGCAGGAGGGTCCACAAATCAAGGAAGCTTTAAGCATTAAATGGAGCGATAATAAAGCAAGTGGCAGCTGTAAAAACAAGGCCCAGAGAGGGAAAATGACTTGCCTACTCTCAAAATGTTAGTGGCCCAATCAGGGGAGACCCCAGGAATTTGGGGGATCCCTTCTTCCTTGGCTCCAAAGACTAGCTAAACCCCATAGTGGGTAGCAGACGAATGGGCCACTTAATGGTATGTTTGCGTGGCAGCTGGGCATGAGCCCATGAAGACAGACTCCCTCGAGCAGGGTTTAAGCGACGCACCAAAAAGAATGTGGACACTGCAGCTCAGGCTGTCATGCATAGGGGTCAGGTGGGCTCAAGCCCCTCAGCCCCAACGTGGGTTCGCTCCCAGCAGCGACATCCCCGGTGAGGCATCGCGACGCACTCCTGTCATTGGACTGTCAATATCCACCACGGAATGTAGAACTGATAAATGAAATTGTTTGTAAATTGTTCATGTTGAACTTCATAAGTAAAGTTTTAAGAATGAAACTTCATTTTTTCACAAAACTGAATACCCCAATAACTGACTAATTGACAATTAAGATGTTTGTTAAGAACCACAGCTGTTCAGATGGCTGCCCTTGTAAATTTCACTTTCAATCCAATTGCTACTTAAAGTATTTAAACTTGCACTGTTTCAACAATGTAACTTCTGCTCACTGTTTGCCATTCTATATTAGCTATTGTCCACCGTCTGCCATTTCTTACCCTTATCCATATTGTAACCTAAATTCCTTTTTAACTTGTCTTAAACTCCATTTTAAAATGTTCACTCCGTTCTGTAAACCTTGCTGTAAAAGTCGTTCTGCAAAACCCTGATGTAATCTGATTAGTTTAGATGTGTGAATGAGGTATGCATGGATGATGGAATCAACCTCCAGCCTGTCCTGATGAAAAGTGTGAACACCAATGGCTGAAGATGCACACAACAGCCCTAACAAAGTTAGAGGAGTCCACCTTAAAGAGAAAAGAACAAAGGTCCAATTGAAAGAACATCAAAGCCAGGTCTGAGGCTGAAAGTCACGTCTGCAATTGACGAGTGATCAATCACACAGATCCCAGAGGCAGCATGACACAGCAAGACCTAGAGATGCTGGATTCAAACTAAAAGCCTATAAAAAGGATGGGTGAGATGGAAGACTTTGGGTAACGTTCTGCTGTCAACATCAAGGGGTATCGGTGCGCGCCCGACAGAGACCCAACCCCTCCTTGTGCCCGGCTCTCTTGGCCAGTTAGCCGCCACAAGCTACGATCCCAAGCTACGAACCCAAGTCACAGACAAGCTACGTTCAGGACAGGTAATTATACAGCAGCTGCAGAACATCTTGTGTGTGTGTGTGTGTTGTGTATACATAGGTGTTGGATATTAGCTATTGGTTATAAATCAAATTGTGTTATAATAAACGTGACATTCTTGTCTTGTCCCCTGAAAAGATCCTGTGTAGTTTTATCTGTATAACAGGAAGACACCGAGCCCAGTCACGGCCACGCTTTTCTGAGCCCGGATCCCAGGCCAAAGCCCGGGGGAGGGCGATGGAAAGTCTCCCTTTGATGGGAGCGGACCGGGGACCAGGCCGTGAGCGTCTGGAGATGGGCCCTAGCCACTGAGATATTTGTGCCATTCTCCCATCCCTGCAGCGTCTGGGCCAAGGTCAGAACCATAAGAAGGCTGGGACCTGTCTCTGAGGTGGCACCTTCCCCCCAGCTTCTCCCCAAAGATCAGCCAGCCAGGCCGAGAAAGCCCGACTTGCAGCTAAGCAGGCCTAGATGTCTCTAGCATGATTAGTGTGAGGCATGACCTGGGTGACTGCTAGGAAGAGAAGTGGCTACAGCTAGCACTGGGGAATTGTAGCCGTCCAGTCTAATTTGCTCCCAAATAAATCTTCATTCATTGTATTTGTGCAACTCCTTCCAGGCTAGCTGGAGAAAACCCCACTCCAGAGTAGCCAAGGAGTCCCAGCTGCTTTCCTCACCTGCCTCTGGGGAGCTGTGTAAAATATTGGTACCCCAGCAAGGTCAGCACAGGGAGGCAGGGTCGGGAGGAAGAAATCACACTTTGACAGTTTCAAGACAAACGAAACATGTCTCAGAGTTTCCCCTTGTGTTTTGGCACCTTCCACAAAAGGGGATTTTTTTCCCCTGCAGGTGGAAAAAGAAATAAACCCAGCCGGCGGTGATGAAAAGGGTGAGGAGATATCGCTGTGCGGGTGAGAGGAAGGCAGGATGCTTTGCAGGTGTGTTCCCGGGGGTGGGGGGGACGACCTGCAATTAGTGTGCCTGCAAACTACTGCTTGTGAACAGAGCCGGGGAGCCGTTGCCCATGGTAATGGCTGAGGTTTTGCACAGGGGTTTTGCACAGCGCAGGCAGAGGCTGGCACATTCTGGGGAGGTCTAGCACAGCAGTAAGACACCCGTGGCTGGCTCCAGCCAGCTGACTCAGGCTCCCAGGGCGATACCCTTGCAGTGTAGAGGCTCAGACTGGAGCCCGGGCTCAGAGACCCTGCAAGGAGGAAAGGCTCCAGCCCAGCCTGTCTGCTCTGCAGCGGTTTAGCCCTACAGCCCGAGGGCCAGCCGCAAGGGTTCACTGAAGTGTAGACCTAAGCTGGTGACCAAACACATCCCACAGAGCGAGGGCAAAACCTGAGCCAGGGCCTTCAGCCACTTCCATCGAGGCGGCAGTGCGGTCTAATGGAGAGAGCACCTGATGGGGACTCAGGACACCTGGATTCTATCCCTGGCTTTGTTCCTAAATTGCTTTGTGACCTCAGACAAGACACCTTTCCTGCTCCATGCCTCAGTTTCCCCATTTGTAACAGAGGGATGGGGAACGCAAAGTGCTTTGACATGCATGGATGAAATAGGCTATAGTTTACATTTTTCTTAATACTGGTCACAAGCCCAGTGAGGGGTTTTCCCCTCACGCCCATCGGGGTTTGGGCCGCGCAATCCAGTCTGGCTAATTCCCCTCCCCCAGGACCCGGGAATACCCTCCGGCGTTTGGAACAGCTGGGAGATTTCAGTGCCAATCTCCCCATTCCCACTGTCGGGGCAGACTGGGGAGCCCCCTAGCCCTGGGGCGGGCAGACACTCTCCTCTTTGGCTGGTTGCACCCAACAGCTGCGGCCCAGAAATCCGTCTTGCCTTCACAAGGTCGTCTCCACCATTAGCAGCGTAGAAGTGCTCCAGAGAGACCTGTGGCATCGTGTTCTGACGAGGATCACACTGACCCAACAACTCTCTCCAGCTCATTAGCTGCATAACCCCCCTTCTTCTTCTAGCGGATGGATTAACCCTTTCACGCCTCAAGTTTTCCTAAGCAGGAGGGGAGCAGGGCAAGCTGGGATCTAGAAAGCACAGCCTAGTGTCCCAGAGATGACCCCTCCCCCAAATCACCACCCTGCACCGGGCACATCTTACCACCCCTGTGTCCTCTGCTCACCACCCCCCGGCAACCGCCCTCCTTCCTTCCACCAGCAAACGCCACATCCCCACCCCGCTGTCGGATCACATGCCAGCAAGAGACGAGCGGCCCAGCCGGGCAGGATCGATGCTATTTAATACGCCGGCAAAAATTCAATATTGACTTGCTTGGTGTTGGGCTGGGGCTGAACTTTGCATTGATCTGCCCGGGGGGGGGGGGGGGGGGCTCTGCGTCCCTCGTGTGTGTGGGGGAACGGGGACATGCTGCACTGCTCAGTCCCCCTCTAAGGGAAATGCAGACTGGCCCTGCTCCATCCTTGCCCCCCCCGCCCATGCGCCCTTCATCCATCCTTGCTCCCCTATCCTGCCCATGCCTCCTCTCCAACCCCAGGTGTCTCAGGCCATATGCATGGTGCACCCCCACTCTTCAGACTGCATCCCCCTGATCAGACCTGCCTCAATGCACCACGGGACTCTCGCTAGTGCCCCCCAGTGCCCACCTTCCGGGTCAGCCCCACGGCGCTGAGCGCCCAGGAAGAGCAATGACTGTGCCCCCGAGAAGTGCCTGTACCCAGTAGGATGAGTGACCACGAACCACCGAGTGGCACCTGGACTCGCACCCCCCTGCTCCAGTGCGTTTTTCCATCCTGCAGACATGCTCAGGGTTTTCCCACATGGGTACAAAACTGAGATCGGCCTGAATTTTTCATGAAAAACTAGAAGAGGGGGGAGCAGCTCACAACAGCCTGGTGGGGTTAGGGCAGGTGAGGTGGGAGACGCTGGTGCAAGCCCCTGCTCTACCTGCTCAGCCAGGTGAGTCCCTAACCAGGGGGCTGTTGGTTATTTTGGGGGAGTCTCGGTCTTGTTTTAACCAGAAATTCCACCCTGCACCCTGAGAAAACCGCCTAACGTTGAGGCAAAATATCCCCCCCGCCCCTCGGCTCTGTTCATAAACTACCAGGTTTCTATGGGGCTCTCTCCACCCAGGCGGCTCTGGGGAGGAGCCCGGCACCTCTCTATCAGCCTGCAGCAACACAGTGGCCGCAGAGGATCAGGGCCTCCAGTGGAAGTGGTGGACTTTAGGAGGGTTGACTGTAACCACGCAGATGGGGGTAGGTCAACTCCCCCTCATCCCCCGAATTGCAGAAAGCGCCATGGGTTGCTAGAGTCGTCAAACACCGAGCCGTCGGGGTTCAGGGCAGAGCCTCCACAAACCCACCCCTCCAGCTGCAAGTCAGCAGGAAACGTCGGCAGCATGTGGGCGCGGAGCCCACCGCACCTCCCAACCCGGGCAGCTGGAGCTGCAGCGCCTGACGTGATTGGAAGTGGCAGGGCTGCTAAAAGGCAGCTGTTACCAGCTGGAAAGGACAAGTGTTAAGGGCCTGGCCTGCCACCCCCTGGCCTGCGCACGGCTGATGAATCTATTACACGCGAGCCAGTGGATCTCAATGGGGAAAGCGACCCTTGTGGGGCACGGGGATCGGGGGCCTTCTCTATAACCCCGATGAGTGGGGACCCACTGCCACATTCTACCCCCTTTCTGCAGGGGAGAATCTGCTATGGGGCACTGAAGGCTGTTGCCTCCCCCTCCCCGCAGACCTTTCCTAGGTCTACATGCTCCCCTTCCTCCACTCCTGCCTTTGCACACTATCATCGAATCACATTCAATGTTCTATATGCTGGCACGACCTCGCCCCTGTCCACCTGAATTTTTCCTGCCCTTCTGAGATGTGACAGGCCCTCAGGGGGCTCTGCCCGGCCCCCCGAGAGGCAGCCCTCGGTCCCTTGGTCTTGCAGGGTGGGGATTCTGCCTCACTCCTAGGAGCTGATTCACAGTTTACTGCTGTCAGCTAATGGACTTTGCCATACAGCTCCGGCTTTTAGCTCAGATCCCACTGCCAGCCCCAGCAGGGGCTTTTCCACTCGCGTGTCTTCTGCATTACACTCATCCTCCCCTCGCCGAGCCCTGCCGGGCGCCTGGCACCGCTCCGACCCGCCACAAGTCAGAGAACCCCAGCCCATCCAGAGAGCAAGCCACGGGAACCAAGCAACGACCCTGTTCATCCCAGGGGCACCATTGTGTCTATGGCTCCTGGCATGGCCCCTGGCACGGCCCCCGCCCGCCCCATCTTTTCTCTCCAGCATCCTGAGTGGCTGCCTCTCCCTCGCTCTCAGGGAAGTTTGAAGTTCATAATGCTCCGTTATCATTTCCCATTCCGGACCTATTCTTGAAATCGTCGTATGTGGCCCCAGGCCCAGCACCACCTCCCCCGAGTAGGGCTAATTAACACCAAGGCAGGAGGAGCTGTAGCTGGCTTGATCACGGGGCTGCTGACACGCTCATTAGAGAGGCAAGCAAATGCACGGAGACTTCACCATTCTCAACTCCCTCCCCATCGCAGAGCAGCAAAGCGGCCTGGGGGGAAAAATCCTCCCTTTGCAGGAAGGTGGTGGAGTGGGGAGGGGCCCCGAGATAACTGCTAGGAGCAGAGGGGTCAAGCGGAAGAGGCAGGGAACAGGAAGGGGAGTTTTGTCCCGTTATTGGAGCAGGGAGACAGGGTGTCAGGACACCTGGGTTCTAGTCTCAACTCTAGGAATCCACTGGTTTGAGCAGGGGGCTGGAAGCCCGGACTCCTGGGTTCTCCTGGAGGATCAGTTCAACTGAAATGCGTTTTTGACCCTCTGTGTCCCGCAGTGAATGTGAACTGATAGTCAGAAAGGAAGGGGACCCCTGTGGGGTCTAGACAGTCAGGCCCATAAGTGCCCCTTTTCTGTCAGACTTTGAGCTGGTTTCACTGAGGGTAAATAATCCATATGTGGTTGAGCAGACCCTGAAACAGAACCCAGGAGTCCACACTCCCAGCACCTTGCTCTAATCACGAGACCACATTCCTTCTCCGAGTCAAGACTAGAGCCCCGGGGCCCTGACACCAGTCCGATGAGCGATCTATGATCGGCGGATGGCAGCCCAAGAATTCTTACACTCACACGCGCACAGGGGCAGGGAAAACCTGAGCCAAACTTCCCATGACATTTTATACACAAAAATCTTCCCCCCATTTCCTCTGAGACAGGTTGGTTCCTCTTCCCCTTCCTCCAGTCCCAAACGGAAACTTGCCAATGGCTGTTTTTTGCAAAGAAGAACAGAAGCCAATCGCTGGGCTGGGAAATGGGCCCGTTTTAACTGGAAAACTGGTTCTTTTTCCCTGGGCAGAGGAGACCACTGTCTGGGGAAGGAAGAGGGCCTGAGAAATGCTGAGAACCTTGGGGTCATAGAGGGAACTGAGGAAGTTGGCTACAGGACACTTGGAAATCAGGCCCCGAAGTAGCAGCCTGAGGGTAACAGAGTAAAGAAATAATTTCCTATTGAGTGAATTTGTAAAAAGTTACAAAAGGAAAGAGTGCAAGAAAAGGCAGAGCGAAGGCGCTTGACCCTCACTTCTGATTGGCCAGGCAAGCTGAGAGCTGCTAGGAGACACAGCCTAGCTCTCTAAGAACTGGGTGTTTTGCACGTTATCGCTCTTGACTCCTGCAGATAAAGTTATCAGAGACAGGAAATCAGGACATCTTTCTCTGCAGAGACACAGTATAAATATTTATACTGACTTAAGGAGGGGGTGGTGTGCGGGGAACAAGACTAGACTTTAATCAAAGATATTAAAAGTCTGGCCTTCACTGCTTTAAGAAGGGTAGATTTTAAGTGTTTGCTTTTAATAATGCTTTGCACTGCTGGTAAGCCTCTTAATAAGGAGCTCATAATGCCTCTTGCACACAGAGCTTTTCGTTCATAGCTCACGAAACACTTTACCACCGCGGAGCCATAGAATTATCCCCATTTTACGGATGGGAAGTCAGGGGCACAGGAATATCCCGGTTCTATTTATTGTTTAGTGACATAATATCCAGCTCTTGGGGGCAGGGAGGGGAGGCGGGGAGAGCTGTTGCCCCATTGGTTAGTTTTACTTGTTTGAATCTTCAGGACAATCATTTGTGGGTTTTCTGCTATTGGTCTGAGGCTAAGTTCCAAGGTTAGATGAGGCCTAACTCAGGGCCCCATCTTTAAAAGCTGTTCTCAGAGCTATTAATATTAAAAGAATCCACGTACCATGCCCGGGCCTCCAGCTTCCACCACAACATCTTTCAAGCACTCAGCCAGCTGCCATGAAAACCCAAACAATCCTCAGCCCAAACTTTGCCCAGGCAGCCAGAGAGCAGCACCGGGAGAACACTGCCTGAAGGTTAAAGCGGTTTGACGCCGTGCACCATTGCCAGGAGTCGATGAAACAATCAAAGGCACTGTCTGACTGACAGGCGTGTCTGGGTGCTATTAGCCTAGGCCCTGGTCAATATTTGTACAAGAGACACTCATGCACCTGCAGAAAATTGAAATCCTGAACTCCACTAATGTCACCGGGGCTGGACTTTCCGTTCACAACCTACTTACATGCTTCTCAGCTGAATAACTGCCCACCAGGAACTTCCAGCTAGCTAGTTTATTTCCAAGTATTCAGCCCTGCAGCATCAGCAGAACGCTACTTTCAGAGGAAGAAGGGCGGGGGTGGGGGGTCTGTTCAGACAAGCAAGCTGGGCTAGATCCAAACTGCTGCAAGCTGAACCGCACTGGATTCACATGTGCCCTACCGAATGGCAGAGATGTGCAGACACGTGGGAGGGAAAGGGAGATGAAGGTTAGTTTACTGGAGGGATCCAAAGAGCTGCCACCGAGCCAACTTGCTGGGCCAATGAATCATGACTGCAATTTTTGTTTAGTGTTCTGCTGGTTTAGAGTTGCCCGGAGTAAATTAAATCTGCCACTCTGTTGTTGCTGCTCTTGATGTTAATTATAGGGAAGTCAAATTCTGTGCAGATCACGTGGCCAGACGGGTACAGAAACATCTCTATGCTGCCAGGCATATATTAAAAGATATTGACTGGCACAGAAACAAGTTTAGGCGGCAAGGCACACATTAAAGGCTATTGATCGACACTGTTACTTGGCTAATCCCCTCTCCCATGAAACTGACATTTGTCACCATTCCATTGTTCACTCTTGGTGTGTTATAGTCCACACACACACACACACACACACACACACACCCCTCACACAAGCGTTTAGATTGTGAACTCTCAGGGCAGGGATCTAGGGTGGCCAGATGTCCCGATTTTATAGGGACAGTCCCAATTTTTGAGTCTTTTTCTTAAATAGACTCCTATTACACCCCCATCCTCTGTCCCGATTTTTCACACTTGCAGTTTGGTCACCCTACAGTGACCACCTATTACTCTGGGTTTGTACAGCACCTAGCCCAGGGTGGGCAAATTATGGCCTGCAGGCCACATCCAGCCCCTGGGCTAATACTGTCTGGCCCCCTGAGCTCCCAGCTGGCTTCTCTTAGGCCCCAGATGCTAAGGCAGCAAGGCACTCAATATCTCTGGGGAAGCCAGAGTCCAGCCCACTTGGTATTGTCCTCCCTCAGTGCGTGAGGAGCGTTGATAGTCTCCAGAAGATGTCACACCCAGGAGAGCAGGACAGGAGGTTTTCACTGGGGTGGAAGGGAGGGAATGGAGGAGGGGAGGGTCTCCAATTCCTGGCATTGCACCAAGGATAATAGGGGACAATGCAGGAACAGGAGACAAAGTTTCCTGGTGGGGAGGGCACCTATTTGAATCGAACCAGGATCAAGACGACAGTGGCTCTGCGAGGCCTATAAGGAATGAGCAGACGGACAGAGGAGAATCCATGAAGAGGCACCGAGGGCCAGGGGGGCTCAGGCTGACTCATCCCTGCTGGTCAGAGATGAGCCACTTGCGGGGGCCAGGCCAGCTGGCCCTGCCGCTGCCAGTGCTGTCTCTGTTCTCACCCGGATCCTGCAAGCTGCTGAGTGCAGTCAATCAGAAATGGAGGGCAGGGATGGAGGACTTCGGTCTCCCTGGCGATCCCGCTGGCAGGCTGCATCTGACTCTAGCCCCAGTGCACGGATTTCGGGACCATTAACCAGCTCCCGTTGCATGGAGCATGCTAAGGTTAACCCCATGGTGGGGGAGTCAGCCTGGCTGCTCTCGGCTCCCCTGATTGGCACCCTGAGCGAGGTCAGGACAGAGACTGTGTGAGTCTCACTCCAGGGATTCCCATCTGTGCCGGGGCAGGTGGCCCAAGGGCATTGGGCTCCCTGTCTCTCCTGTGCCTTGTTAGCTGCTTCCCAGGGGGTGAGGCTTGGGGCTGGCAGAAGTTCTAGATTTAAAGTTCCAGAGACACCCCAGAGCTGTCCCAGCAGCAGAGTGGTGCGCGACCAAAGGCTGGGGGCCCGAACCAGACCGCTTGTAGCATCCCCCTCACGTCGAGGCTGGCTTGAACTAGGACACAGTTGCTATGGTGACAAGACACAGCTCACTGCAGGCACCTACCTCCCCATGCTAAGGAAAAGGCGCCACAAGCCACGGGCAGCAAGGCCCATGGGCTCAGCTCCCCAGAGGTCTAGGGCTCGTGTTGTGCCAAGGGGGTTGGATTTGGGGGTGGGGAAATCACACAGCACCATCTTGTGGACTCCGCGGGTCTCTCTGGGGACGTAGGCAAGAGAGTGACACGGAGACAAACAAAACAGTAGCACATTCTGCGTGTGCGTCTTTTGTGCACCAACGATACAGGCTCAGTTCGGTTCCCAGTGACCATGTCTCCAAACTGGACATAAAGACGCCAGGGCTGGCTACAGACATGGCTGCTCCCAAAACACAGAGCGCAGGGAGTGCCGCCAGGAGATTCACTGACGAGAGACGCCGCCCTGTTCCTCACACCACCACACACATTGTTCATCCATTCATGCTGCCGGCGCAATTGCTAAACAGCAGCAGGAAACCCCCTGCTCCCTGGATGAGACGATGGGGGGTGACCATATTCCGCGTGTGTGGAAGGAGAACGGAACAAGAGAAGAAACGTGAACAGGGCTTGGCTTGGCTTAATTCAGATGTGATACGGATTGGAACCGGATTCCTCCGCACGAGATCCCAGCGCGACAGCGTTTATGCAGCGTGCTGTAACTGCCTCGGTACACCCAAAGAGAGCAGCGGTTTTGCTGAGTGTTAAATATGTCTTTAATAAGGCTCCTGGGAGAGCCAAAGGGCAGGTGCTCTAGAGGGTTGTGGTTTTGGGAGGGTGTGAGGGAATAGAAATGTCTCAATGGCTCCTCTGACTATTGTGTGAAGGTGTCCATGCCTGAAGCTGTAACTTGACTCAAGGTGGGGGGGAGAGGTCACCTGACCTTGTGCCGGGGAAGGAGACAAAGGAAGCAGGGGAGGAGCTGGGGAGTGAGTTTCAGTCTGGGTCTGGCTGGGAAGAGGCAGAGAGCTTCAGGCAGGCTGGCCTGGCTCCCTGGCCCCAAAATGGACCCAGAGGAGGGGTCACGTTCGCTGTACCTACAAGATCTGTCTTAGATCACCTGTTGTCTAATAAACCTCTGTTTTACTGGCTGGCTGAGAGTCACGTCTGACTGTGGAGTTGGGGTGCAGACCCATGGGCTTCCCCAGGACCCTGCCTGGCAGGGCTCGCTGAGGGGAGCGCACGGAGGGGCAGAAGGTGCTGAATGCTCTGAGGTCAGACCCAGGAAGGTGAAAGCTGTATGCTGTGAAGCTCCTAGCCTTGGAGACAGGCTGTTTACGGAGAGAAAGCTTCCCCACAAAGTCCTGACTGGCTTCTTAAGGAGCAGGTCCAGACCATCGCCCTGGGGACTCCGTGACAGAAGGGAAGATTGAACATCTCGCCACCTGCCCGAGAACATTCAAGGCAACTCCACCAGGCCCTGAGGAAAGGTTACAGCAGGGAGGGACTAGCCAAGTACTTTTGGAAATGCTGACGGGCTGGGAAAGTATCCTGAGATCAGCATTAGGGTGAGGACAAGTGGGAATCGATTCAATTAGCTAATGGGGGCTGATCCGCAGCAGCCATTAAGGGACTGGAGCTGGGGAAGGATGTGCTTGGTTTCACCACTGCTCCGTTCCTTCGGCAGGGCACTTAAACACGGAGCTCACTTTGAGTACAAGTGATCCTAGCAAAGTCGGGGCCTCTCTCTGTTCTGTTAAGGGACTGGGTGTTACGGGGGGTGGGGGAGTCCCGTTCCCACACCTCCCTCTTCCTGGGATTCACAGTGATTCTTAGCCAGCCAGTAGATCAGAATGTTTATTTGAGATGCCAGACACACAATCCAACTTAGAGCTGTCAGTACAAACAGGACCCCTTGGCCCGGCCCTTCTGGGGGGCAGGGAGATGAGACCCCAAATCTGGGCTCCCTCTTCTTCCTCAGCCAGCGTCTAACCCCTTTTCCAAAAACTCCAACGTCTGCCTGCCCTTTGTTCCCTTGCCAGCCCCAAGGTGTCAACTCCCCTCCCCCCCCATCTCAGGTTACAGCTCCAGGTTTCCAGGTCAGAGTAGCTTAGCCTCAAGAGTCATGTCCACCCTTCCCTCTACTTGTCACACTGGGCTTGGCACAGACAAGCTGTTGAGCTCGACTGATGAGCCCCCGTAAGGGAAAAAATGAGGGAGGACGGATGCTAAGACCAGACCCACAACTTTCCTCTAGGCCAGTGTCACTCCAGTGGGGAGGGGGGTCCTGAGGCATTGAGAATGTTCTTACCATCTAAAGCAAAGAAAACCTTGGTCCCCCACCTCCCTCCACACCCACCCGTCCACTCCAGGCTCCAACGATCCCCGTCAACCTCTTCCACGCAAAATACATGCTCACTGCTTAGTGGCGAGCTAGAGCACAAGTCAGCAAAGAGATGCGGGGGGAGAGGGGCGAGCCACTGAGCAACACTGGCACAATGTCCCGCCATTGCATTGGGATGACCGTGCAATAGTGTGTCATGTTGTACGTGCGCTGGGCAGAAACGGGAGGAACCTGGGCCTGTTACTTCACTAGCCTCTGAGGCAGGCAGGGCAGGAGTGCAAAACTGACCCCCGCAGCCTCTGAAAGCCTCATGTCCTGCCTTGTAGCCAGCGGAGCCGCGTGGTCCTAGGAGGACGGGACACTCCCCCATACCGCCCGTGCAATGGGACAGTGGCTGTGATGCACCATTCTCACCAGCGCACTCCAGCACCGGATCACCAGCCACAAGGCCACTTTCAAGAGGGGAAACGCAGGCCCAGAGCGGTGAAGGTTCCTAGTCACTAGTGCTGTTAGATGCCTTGATTTCAGGGTGCTGGAGCATATGCCGCACAAGCTTAACATTTAATGGAGAAGTGGCCACAGTCCAGGTCGCAGGGAGCCCTGCAGACTGGCTGAAGGAATTCAGCTAGAATGGCACCATTCAGAGCACTGGGAGACATAACTCACGTGCTACGTGTTCTGGGCGAGGGGGGGGATGATGTAATATTTGCACAAGTGAACGCTCAGCACCATAGGCAGAGATGGGTCACTAGCCCTAGGCAATGGCAGGACATTCAGCACCATGGACAGTGACAGCAGGGCCTGGCCGGGGTCACGGGCACAGGCTGGGATTCAGACCCAGCCATTCCTGCCTTTCTGCCCAGGCTGGAGGGATTTATGCCACGATACGGGTAGGGATAAATCCGCTAACCCAAACCACATCCCCATGTTTGCTGCTGTGGCCACTGGTCAGAACGAGCAGCGCGAGATGGGCCGTGCAGGACGGGGACGGTCTCATGATGTTCTGAGCCGGATCAGGAACCGGACGGGCCATCAGTGTCAGGACAGCCCATTTCTGAAGAGACGTACTGCCCAGCTTCCCAGGAGGAGGCCAGGTAAGCACCCAGCCCTGCCTTCCCGAGCAAGCTTCCATCCCTAGCAGAGACTCAGAGCTGGGTGCATTTCCCCAGTGCTACCACTATGTGCCATCCATAGGCACCCGCCTCTCTAGCGGCAACGCTGGGATGCAAACTCAGGCCCAGCACCTCCACCATCGCCAAAGAATCGCCCCTCGGCTAGCAAATCACAAAGCCTCGGCAGCCAGTCGGCCCTTGGGGGTTCAAGGCCCCAGCTCCAGGAAAGACTGGATCAGGCCTTTCCAGACACTGAAGATGACAAGCTGCTCAGGCGAACTATGGCAACAGCCTCTGAATCTCCGGATTAACTAGACCATGGAGAGAAATGCCCTTCGTAGGGGAGCGCAGAGACACTCCCCTTCCCTGGCTTAGCCTGGAAAAGCTCCACTCGATTCAAGTCCCAGCCAATCCCCGCACCTATTGCAGAGAGGGTTCCGCATCTGTCTTCATTACCATGTATTTATTTAAACGGCCCATCGAAGCCTGGGTAATGAAGACAGGGGCTGTGTGCCACCTGGCTGCCTGGTTATAAATGGCTCACAAGGTTAAAATCACACACGCTCCTTTCCTGTAATGGGCTCATTTGCACAACACAAATGAGCTCCCGGACACACGGGAACACCACGGCTCATTCAAGGAGACATGCCTTACAGCGCAGCCGCTGAGTCCAGCCAGGGCAGGACTGAGTCCTGCTGCTGAGTTCACAGATCCCCATCTTCCCCTGCGTAAGGATGGGAAAGCCCCGTTCCCTTCACTTTCCACCCACAGCCATTCCCCCCGCAGAGTCTGGAGACAACAGAATCCCAGAACATTCCCCAGCCCATTGGCTACATTTGGCAGCTACATTTCCTCCTGACCCCGATTTGCTGGAAGTTGGCTCAAACCCTGAAGCAAGAGGGTTTCTCCCTCTTCCCAAACACTTGGTTATTTCCCCCCACCTCGATATTTCCTGTCGAGATTCTTTTTATCCACAGAAGCGTCTAGTCCTCTCCTGAACCCTGCAAAGTTCCCATTGCTACAATCAATCAGAGTCTGACTCCCACAGGCCCATTCGGCATTGTGCAGAAAAAAAGTCTTTCCTGTGAACATGCTGAGCTGTCCACTCAGGCTCACGTACCTCAGAAGGGTCAATCAGGATTCCCGGGGAAGGCTGGGATCGGCTCCCAGCCAGAACAGAGTCCTGGCTCACTGTGCCATGCGAGGCCAGAAGTGCTGCTAACACAACCCAACACGGCAGGGCCCTAGGATCACAAACAGCCCCCCAGCGTGCTGTTCCTCAGAGCTAGGAAACTTTCTGTTCCATTAGTAAATGGCTGCTTCTGCTCAGCCCAAATTGCTCCCCCAATCCCTCGGGCTCTACCTCTCAGTCTTATTCATAAATCAAACTTCAACCAAACCAAACCCCACTATGTCAGGACCAATCAGTTCCTGGAAGCTGTGAATGGTACTTTATTGACCCAGAACTAATCAGAACAGAAGGGAAAGTTTCCATTAAGCTCTAAGTGCTCCTTTATTAAACATATTTATGCACCTTGACTAGTTTAGGGGCCAGAGAGAAAAAAGCAGCATTGTAGCTTTTTCCTTTTCTTTTGAAGTTTCTTCTTTCCCTAGGGAGAGCCCAGGGAAATTCTGAACACATGGTGGGAGAGACAGGTTGCTCCATGGCGCTGACCCAGGAAATCCACCACCAAGACTTGCCAGGCAGTTCTGAATTCTGAGGGCCAACTGCCCAGCTGGACTCGTGAGTCCTTCATGAGACTGGGAGTCTGATCTGAGACACCGTAAAGGGACCTGGTTACGGGGGATGGCTGCGTACCCAGCCTCGGAGATCCAGGCCACTTTTCAGGCATCTCCAGTTGGGTGCCCAAAAATAGGAGCACCCGTAATCTCTAAGGAAAAGCGCAGCCATCTTGCCGCCCATCATCCCCACCACTCCTGGCAGGTGGCATCTGTGCCCCTGGCTGAGGAGGCCACCCATGGCTCCAGAAACACCAGCTGATGGCGCCAAGGTGAAAGCAGAAGAAGGTCAGCGCAGCCATTGCTTCTTCCAAGCAGGGAATTTGTTTCGGGATCAGGAGAGAACCTGGCAATGTGAGAGCCAGAGGGATGAGAGAGGATGGGGGCCGAGAGCAGGGGTGGTGGTGGGGAGATTACACTTCGACCCTCCCTTCTTGGAGGCGACTCTTCATTTCCAGCGATGGGCAGCCAATGGGGAGGGAGGAGCCGAGAAGGGAACAGGCTGGGGGACGGGACGAGGAAATAGAGTCATGGGCAGAAGCGTGGAGGACTAACCCTGGGGACTGTAATAGCAGCACATGCAGAGCTTCCTGCAGAGATAGCAAAGTGTGCCACTGGGGGGGGGGGGGGAAGAAAACCAAAAGAGCAGGGACATGTCTTGCCCAAGTCTCCTCATTCACAGGCCTTGCCACCTTGTTTAACCCTTTCCACGGAAATCATCTGCAATGGCAACTCCCGCAGCCCTGCTGATGGCATGGGCATGGACTCCCCCTAAGACGGGCACTGAAGTTATCCAGGCCTTACAGGGGACAGGAGACTGACTGCCCATGCCACCCCTCCAGAGACAGCAGCGCGGCCCCCCCTTCCTGTCCCAGACACCTGGGCAGAATCCTGCTCCCCAGGGACCATAAAGGTACAGCCCTGCTAATTAAAGAGGAGTTAAAGAGAAGACTCATTAAACCCTCCCCCTCCCACTACCGTGAGTACTGTCCATGCTAATTCAGCCTGCCATAACCCTCTGGCCTCACAGAGTCCTCCTGCATTCATTTTTGCTAGAAGTATGGAAAGGGGGAGGGGGGATGGACGGGGAGTGTGCCAGCAGTGGAAGGGTTAACTCTGGCTTCGCTCGCGGGTTATTTTTGGAAGCTTTTAGAAGCCTCCTGGGACATCCCCCCCTTTGCTTCCACTTTTGCAGCAGCCTCAACATCTCCTGCCAGCGAGCGGGGAAGATTAAAGAGGATTCTGGTTCCAGCTGGTCATCCTTGTCCAGCACCTGACCGAGCCAGGCAAAGGCAGGGAAGCCACCAGCCTCCAGGGGTCCCAGCCCGGCGCTGGGCGGGGCTTAGGCCTGGACGTGGCACGAAGCTGCTGAGCTGTAGACGAAAACGATTTGGGGGCCACGGTGGATAATCAGCAGGACTCGCGCTCCCAGGGCGACGCTGCGGCCAGAAGAGCCAACGTGACCCGGGCCTGCACGGCCAGGGAATCTCCATCCAGAGTGGGGAGGTTATTTTACCTCTGTGCTGGGCGCTGGTGCAGCCACTGCAGGAATCCTGCATGCAGGCCTGGTGCCTGTGACATAAGGATGTTGGTTCACTGGAGGGGGTTCAGGGAAGGGCCACAAGAGGCAGGTTCATTATTTGATGCTCTGTCTGGTTTAGGTCCTGCGTCGCTCGCCACAGCCATCAGACCTGCACGCGGCCCAAGCATGTAGATTACACTAGTACCTAGCGGCCATAAACAACACCAGGGCTCCCCATTCTGTCTAGCTATGGCACTGACCTGGTCCCCAGGCCCAGAGCACCTGAGAACCCCATAACCTGTATTGTAGCTAATGGCACAACGACCCTAGGAGATGAGGCCGTGCTATGGGACTGCTACAGGAGCCGATGGAGAACAGAATCCCAACCACACAGAAAGGCCAAGGGATGTGCCCGAGATCCCATGGCAGAGCCAGGAATAGTCCAGGTGCCTGCGTCCTGGGCCCATCGGCGGCCAATGGTTGCCTGGGCAATCAAGAGTCTTTTCACAACAAACTCACTCCGGGACTTGGACCTCCCGAGCACTGATTCTAAAACCAACCGCTCCAGCCTCTGCAGGTCAATTATTGAACCTGTTCAACCTTAATTATCGGATTCTCCAGCTCCCTTCTGGACCAGGGGCCAGGAGAGAAACCCCCACCCTGATCAAAAATGCTTCTCACATCCACTGACCCCCTGGGAGGGGGGTACCAGCAAGGCAGGATGTGCCAGAGAGAATACAGAGCTTGCGGCCATAATAGATGTTCAGCCCTTCGATCCACTCTGCTGCTCAAGGGTCCCCCGATCTCCCCCGATCCTGCACAGCTGCCCCTGCGCAGGACAGCAGCCCCAGCAACACCCTTTTCACTGGGTTCCCCCTGCCGGGAGCTTGCACGGCGAGTGCTTCTCCCTGCTGTCAGCAGCTTGCTTGTTGCCTGTTTCCAGGGACTTGCTCTGCAGCGTAAATGCAAAGGTAGGGGGGGCAGCCCCTGGGTTTTCTTCATTCCCTCCGCAAGGCCTGACAGAGGAGAGATGTCCCTGCTTCAAAGAGCCGCCTGGCAGGGGAGAATTAATGGCCCCGGCGCGCTCATTAAAGATCCCATGGCCCTTTTCATAAGACACAGGGGGATCGCTCCCGTGCCCTGGCCTAACTCCAGCTCAGTACGCCCCCCACTCCCCACCGCTTCCATCCCTTCCCAGAACACTGCTGGGAGCTGCTGGTGTGGACTGACTTCCCAGCTCCAGCCCAGAGGTGGCAGCATGTCAGTGAAGGGGTGGGAGGCCTCTTGCTCCCACAAGGCCAGGCCTGGATCCCAGGGCACAGCTGTAAATCTGGAGTTACCCCATTATTTCAGTGAGGGGGCTCCACGTTTACACTTGGGTAAGTGAGGGCAGAGGCTGGGATCTGGCAAAGGAGCCTCCGGGAAGGAGGTGCCCAACTCCCACTGGACTGGGAGCCCCAGGTGGTTTAGGAGCTTTATGTAGCTGTCTGTGCTAAGGGCCAGATGCTGGGCCATGCTGAGCATCTGCCACAGCCAGAGAACTCAGGGGGCTTTTGCACAAGTCCCAGTGCCCGCCGATGGGCACTCAGAGTGGCAGCGAGGGGGGAGGGGTAGCAGGGGTCCGTGGCCGGCAGAGTCGGGGAGGCCAGGGGAGCAGGGGCCCTGTGCCAGCCTGCAATCGAAGCAGTTGTGCTCAGGGAGCGGGCAGGCTGCCAGCCCAACGAGGTATGTGAAGAAGCTGTAATAGGAGGGTAATGAGCCTGTGGAAGATGGAGGGGCCCCGGCGCACGTGTCTGTCGCACGCTCCTTGTGCCACACAGCCGGTGTGTCCACAGCCCCCGTGTCCAGCACATCCCTCCCTGCAAACGCCAGCCAGGAGGGGTCAGGCCGGTCGGGCCACACTCTGCAGCCTAGCATTCCTCTCGTGTGGGGTCTCAGTGCCCAATCAAGAGCACAAGCCCTCCCTGCCCCACTGAGAGGGAGGCACTAATCCCCGTCACCAAAGAGGGGAAACTGAGGCACAGTAAGAGGCTTGCACCACGGGTCATACAGTGCCCAAGGAATAGGTCCCCTGAGTCCTGACTCCCAGACCCCTTTTCTAACCCAGACCCCACTTCCCACCTAGAGCCAGACATAGAACCCAGGAGTCCTGACCCCCAGTTCCCTGCTCTGACCCCTTGACCTCACTCCCCTCCCTTTATCCCAGCCCAGGACGTTCTCACACCCCTAAGCCCCCCAGCTGCTACTGCCCCTCCCCAGACAGACGGAGGTTCCCAGCAGGGAGGGGCAGGCTACGCTGCCCACCCGCCAGGGACTCCCCCACAGTTCTGTTTCCTCAGTGGATGACAATGTCCTTGCATCAGAGACCTGCCTGCTCCTCATTCCACCCTCACAACCCCTCCCTGCCCGCCACCCCCAGACCTCCCTGCAGGCTCCGGTCACTCCCCCCCAGCTCTGGAGTGGGACATCGACGCAAACAGCCCGACGGGTAGAGCGTGGAGCCACAGGGACGTGCTGGGGGCTGCGAACCCCACAGCTACGGCTAGGAGGCTGGCAGCACACGGAGAGGATGCTAGAGCCATCCGGGGACAGGGAAGGGCGGCCTGCCACGCTGGCTCAAATGCAGGACTTCCCGCCTCCAGCTGGCCCTGGCCCAGCCAGCTTTCTTAGGGAGTCTCCTCGCTAGTGCGAACTCAGGGGTCGGTCTCAGCCGGCAACACCCCTTCAAAACACTCCATGGACTCCCCACAGCCAGCCACACCGACCCAGCCTGTCCCCGGACCCCAGCTCAGGTCTGACTCCTGGTGGCAAGACCCGCATCTCCCCTGCTCCCTGGAACAAGCACATTCCAGACCTCCAAAGACTCCCCAGGCCAGGAGAACTCAGGAGCCAGGACCCACGGGGAATCCAGCCACCACACCCTGGAGGGCCAGGCCAGGCCCTCTAAGGGGCTGTTCCCTGCCTGCCCACCCCGTCATCGAGATCTGTCACCCTCACCCTAGCTCCCCCTAATCCCCAGGAACCCCACCCCCAACCGAGCCTCTGTTCCTGCCAACAGCATCTAGGGGAGGGTCCGGCTCCAGCCGCTCCCACAGCTCCCGTCTCCTGAGTCTCCCTGTTCCACCAGTCTTCCCCTCTCAGCGCTCGCCTCAGCATCCTCACTCCCCCTTATTCTCCTTCATTGCCGACGTAGTCATCGCAGCCCCATTATGGAGCTGAAAGGCAACCCGGCTGCACCACCTGACTGCAAATTGCCTCTTTCTTCCCGAGTCTAATCGAATTGCTCCTCGGCAAAGAAACTTTAAGGCAAAGGGGATGAGTTTTGAATGCAGGAGAAGGGAGGCGGGGGCGGGGATGCTTCATGTCTTCTGAGAACTCAAGCTCTGCTTTGTATAGAGGGAAGAGCCAGGCAGCTGCTCCCACAAGCCAGAGGCAAGTCTGGGCATTTGGGGGTGGGGGTCGCCAAAATGCCTGGGGCTCTGAGCCGCCCCCAGCTGCAGAGAGCCCTGTGGAGGCCAGATGAGCGGCTTACAGAGTTGTGGGGGGACAACGTGGGAGGGGAAGGGAAATAACAGAGCTGCTGTGGGCTAGTGTCAGCGATGAAGTGCTGTTGCCCAAGTTTGACTGCATCTTGAGGGGACAGCAAGGGGCAGCTATTCCCATGGGGCACCAACCCGCAGGGGCCACACATCCAGCAGGGGGGAAAGATGGGCTTGGGATCGAGGCACCAGAAGGAACTTGGGCAAACCTGGGCTCTGGGGCCAGCTTGGTCACAGATTTCCTGAGTCTCTGGCTGTCATGGAATGTGGGGGAGTCAGGGCCCTGCACCCCCACTTCCTGGGTTTCACAGTGACTCTCAGCCAGCCAGTAGATTAGAAGGTTTATTAGGGATGACAGGAACCCAGTCCAAACCAGAGCTCGTAGGTACAAACAGGACCCCTTAGTCAGGCCCTGTTGGGGGGGGCAGGGAGCTTAAACCCCAAGTTTAGGGCTCCCTCCTTTTCCCCAGCCAACTCTCCACTCCAGACTCCTCTAGCCCTCTCTCTTCCTTCGTTCACTTCCTGGGCTCTAGGTGTCCTCTCCCCTCCCCCTTCTCATCTCAGGTTACAGCTCCAGGTACGTCCCCTTCAGAGCAACCTCCCATCTCCAGTGAAACTCTTGAGATCACATCCAGCCTCCTCCCTGCTGCGTCACACTGGCCCTCAGCTCCCTGTCTGCAAGGCAGGGACAAACCTTCCTTTGGCTCCAGACTGGAACCGCTTTGCAGCGCGGCCCCTCTCTGACTGGCTGCCCAGCACCGAGCAGAATAGAACCCCACGCCCAGCTGGGGTCTCCGGCCACGACTGCAATACAAACACCTAGTACCCCGTAATCCTAGAGAATTTATAATTAGGAAGACGATGGGAAGGGCGGGGTCGGGAACCTTCTGCCCTCATTAAACTGAGCTAGGAATTAGGTTCTTCTCCAACACTTCAGCATCAAGGGAAATTCTGTGACAGGGGCTCTCCAAGGCCTCTCTGGTTTATGAGCTGTGATACCCGGGTGGAATAACTTGGTGCATAGACTTGTCCTGCCCACTAACCACAGTGGGTGCTTTGGAAATGCTCCGTATTTCCCACAGCAATGAGAGTCTAAGCTGGGATGGGGAACAGAACAGGGCAGCTGCTTTGCACTGAGCCAGGGAGGTGCAGCTCTGTCACCACGAATTGCTCATGTGAATCTCAGCTCTTACATTTCAGCCTGTTGGGACAGCAATACGCCGGGGCGGGAAGTGTGTTTGTGGGAGTGGGGTGAGTGCAGGTGATGGATTCTGTATGCCAGCTCCATGGAGTGCATGACATGCCCGAAAGGAAGGACAGCAGTTTATGACTTGGGAGACATGGGTTTGATTCCTTGCTCTGCTACTTTCCGTGTGACCTTGGGCAAATCACTTAGCCTCTGTTCCCATGCAGCGATGGGGGCCGGCTACTGACATCTCTGCAGTAGAGGCAGCTGCTGTATCATGTGTTTGTATCTCAGACAGGTACTCAGCATGGCATCGTCCTGGGCCAGGCCCAAGCCCCACTGCCCTCACCGGGAGCAGGCAGCTCCAGGAGCTTTGGACCAGGTGGCGGAGGCTTGCACCTAGCATAGCATGGCCTGCCGGGGTGGAGTGGGGGGCTATGCAGCCATTATCCAGGTTGGAGCTGGCCTTGTGGCAGGTAGACCCTCTCCCTCTCCCTCTCCCTCCCCCTCCTCCCGCTGCAGCGCTGAAGTAAAATCCCTTCCCCTTCTTGAATAGAAACAGCCCAACAAAGCTGCTCACCCCTTTCTACTCCGGAACCCGCTGAAATATTCAACAAGGCAACTATATCTCAAGGCGCAAAATGCACTTAGGTTTCTTTAGACAACGAGCCGGGCCAAGCCCCCTCGAGCCGACCAGTCCATTACGGCCGAGATGGAGCCGCTCACTCCGCTGCCATTTGAGAGGGGTCAGCGCCGTCCCTGGGCAGTGACCCACAACTGCCTTTCCCAGGCAAAGCGCCCGGCCTGGCTCTGCGGTTGGGCAGGGAGCCAGCAGCCCCACAAGGGCCCCTGGGGTGAGGGGAGACGGGGCCAGGGATGGAAAGTGAAAGTGCTGGGGAGGAAAAAGGAAAGGGGGGGGCAGTGGAGGGACATGGGGAGCTGATGAGGAGCTGATACTGCAGGGTGGTTTGCCTGACTCTGTGCAACAGGGATTGCGACTGCAAGGCCTGCCGGCCTGAGCCCCTTCCCGGTCTCTGCTGCCTGTCCCAGGGCAGGTCGCTGGCCCAATCCGCACAGGGGCTACTGCAATTGGTCCATCCTCCTGAGAGCTTTGCACCCGGATAAGACCTGGGTCCCCCTGGGATAGGCTTGTCTATATTGCAGAGGGGAGCCCAGAGCCAAGCCCTGCAGAGTTGGGAGCCAGGGGCGCTCTGGGGTGGAAAGCAGAGGAGGGGGAAATGCAGAGGGGGGGTCGGCAGTTCAGATATATACCCAGAAGCAGGTCCCCAGCAACTGGCCAAGCTGCTCTGGAGACCTCCCGAGGGCAGGCTCCATTCAAGAGCTTGCCATGGCAGCCTGCAAACGCCCTCCAGGGTGGGCTGTTGGAGCTTCGGCCCCAGCACAGAGATGGGGAAGCACAGGGGAGAGGGAGGAAATGGAAAATACTGATGTGCCCCGGCCCCCAAAGTGATGAGTGGAGTTCAGGCCACTGTTTCCCCCAGACTCACTGCCAGGATCAGAGCTGGGAGTGAATTGGCCAAGGCCTTTTCATACGCCTGGCCCTTCACTTCTGGCTCCACGTCCATCTCCATTCAGCCATCGGCAGCAGAACCAGCTTCCCCACCGCCCCACCAGGGGTCTGTACTGGGCCTAAGCCCAGTTTAACACATTCATAAATGATCTGGAAAAGCGGGTAAACCGTGAGGTGGCAAACTTTGCAGATGGATACAAAACTACTCAAGATAGTTAAGTCCCAAGCAGACTGAGGAGCTACAAAGGGATCTCGCAAAACTGGGTGACTGGGCAACAAAATGGCAGATGAAATTCAAATGTTGGTAAATGCAAAGCAATGCACATTAGAAAACATAATCCCAACTATATGTACAAAATGATGGGGTCTAAATTAGCTTTTACCACTCAAAATCTTGAGGTCATTGTGGATAGTTTTCTGAAAACATCCACTCGATGTGCAGCGGCAGTCAAAAAATTAAACAGAATGTTGGGAGTCATTAAGAAAGGGATAGATAATAAGACAAAATATCAAATTGCCTCTATATAAATCCATTGTACGCTCACATCTTAAATCCTGCATGCAGATGTGGTCACCTCTTCTCAAATAAAGATATATTAGACTTGGAAAAGATTCAGAAAAGGGCAATAAAAATTATTTGGGGTATGGAACAGCTTATGTATGAGGAGAGATTAATAAGACTGGGACTTTTCAACTTGGAAAAGAGATATCTAAGGAGGGATAGGATAGAGGTCTATAAAATCATGACTGATGTGGAGAAAGTAAATAAGGAAGTGTTATTTACCCTCTCAAAACATAATGAGGGACCACCAAATGAAATTAATAGGCAGCAGGTTTAAAACAAATAAAAGGAAGTATTTTTTCCACGCAACGCACAGTCAGCCTGTGGAACTCCTCGCCAGAGGATGTTGTGAAGGCCAAGACTATAACAGGATTCAAAAAAAGAACTAGATAAGCTCATGGAGGATAGGTCCATCAATGGCTATTAGCCAGGATGGACGGGGATGATGTCCCTAGCCCCTGCTTGTCAGAAGCTGGGAATGGGCGACAGGGGATAGACCAGTCGATTCCCTGTTCTCTTCATTCTCTCTGGGGCAGCTCGCATTGGTCCCTGTTGGCAGACAGGAGACTGGGCTAGATGGACCATTGGTCTGACCCAGTCTGGCTGTTCTTATGTTCTCACAGCTCACTGATCTGTGGGTACAATAAGGCAGCTGGAGACACGCAGGCTCCCTGAACACCTACAAGCTAAGGAAGGCTGGCAGGACCCGACAATATCCCAACAGAGGCTGGGGAATTGTAACAGCTGGACTGGAGCCTGCACTGGCACCTTTTCAGTCCGGAAGTATCAAGACCTTGATGTCTCCCCTGCCTCAGTTTCACCCCCCGCAGCGCAGCAGCCAAGGTTCAGCACGCCATCGGATTAGGTTTGCAGGGGAAGATGCTGGGTTTTGATAGGATGCAGTTTGAGCTCTGTCCCTGTAGCTGCAGCTAGTAAGACAGAGACACTAACACCCACTAAGCACTGGGGTCAAGCAGCCTGGCTCCCGCTGATCTACACCAGCTGAGCATCTGGCCTGAGGTGTCACCATGTAAGCCCAGCTCAGTGCCCTGGATCCAAACATAGGAGGGATTTGGACTGTGAACTCTGTGACCGGGAGCTCGCTCTAGAATGGAGCTGACACCAAACCCCGTGCTACTGAAGGGTTTGGACAAACATAAGCTGCTGCACAGATTGGCGGCGTGTGAAATCAAACATCCAGCAATGGCGAGTCACTGATCAGGACAGTTCCCAGTGCAAGCTGGCAGATGGGGACGGGCATGGTCATCCCAAGTCCAGATGCCAACGCAGGCCAAGGCTGCGCCCCCCTCCTCCCCGGTTTGTGGATGGTCTTGTATGGCAGGTGCCCAGATTTCTGCCGAAGCGAGGACACGAGTGCTGCATTGCTGTGCCCAGATTGGCACCCGGGGACCCATTGAAAGTGCCTCCCTGACCATCCAAAGAGGGGCAAGGCAGGGCTCCATATCCCTTCCCCACAGAGCCCCCTTGGGCACAGCGTTACGGGGGAAGAACTGAGCGCGCACGGAGGAGCAGGGATATGAACAAAGGGGAACTTGCCCTTGGTGCTGCGTATGGCCCACGTCAGCCCTGCGTGGTGGAGGGGGAGCGCTTTGTCTGCTTGGAAGCTCCCCACGCACACAGGGGTACATGTAGGGCCCTCCCTCAAAAAGCAGAGGGAGCTGGGCAACCTAGGCTAGGGCCTTGCGGGCTTCTGGCCTGGTCTGTTCTTCAGCTCTCAGCACAATCCAGGGGCCAGTGGTGGGGAAAGCTACAGGAACTGCGCCGAGCATGGACCCAGCTCATGACAAAAGCAATGGGGGCAGCTAACAGCCCTGTCACTAATTCAGAGCCAGCCTAAGGAGCTGGGACCTCCCGCTCTCAGTCCGCTGGCTCCAGCCCGCAGCCCCTCAAGCGTTGTGTCACCCCCTGAACTCCCCCACCCGCTGCCTGCTGAGAGCCCGTCTCCTCTGCTGAGGAGCTAGAGTAGGGCACCAGGGCTCAGAGCAAACGTGATGTCTTCTGACAAGCCCTAGAGTTTCCTGGGTAATTAGCACTTCCTTGGTTTTTTCCTGGGGCCGGGTTCCATCTCCCTGGCCCCAGGCAGGCAGGCACTAAAAAAGGCCTTTTTATCAACACTTTAAGGTGCTGTTTAGCAAACCGAGGCTTATTAACTTGTCAGCACTGGGGCTGGAGTCATGTGCACCCCTGGCCCCGCTCTCCACGTAAGGCTATTTCTGCCTGTGTGGGGGTGGGGATATTCCTTAGGCTCCTGTTGAACTGGGGAGCAGGGGGATGAGCCGAGAACAAGAGGGCCGGCGGGGCAGTGGGAAGTTCCTGCATTTAGAGGCGGCGAGATCTGGCTGGCGGCGCCTGGCATTGGCGAGTGGGTTGTGCCGCACATGCAGAGCTCTGAGCCGGATCAGAATCCAGCGCCCGAGTGGATGCTGGACAAATGCCAGATTTATCCCAAGGCCACCAGAGCGGAGCCCTGAGAGCTCACAAAGGAGCACCAAGACCGCAGAAGAAGAATACACTCCTGCTGTGTCACAAAGACCCCAGCCCCTCCCACTGCCCCAGCAGCCCCCTTTGGAGAGTCCCCCCCAGCACAGCCAACCAGCCCCAGGGAACCTTCCCGCCAATGTGATGAAGAGCTAATGTGCACCCGAGGGTGCTGGGACGAGAAGAGAAGCCAGGGTGACGGACGCGTGGCCCGGGCTCAGCTCTGTGGGGCTGGCAGGGTGGAGCGGGGCTGTTCTAGATGTGCAATTCGAGTCCCTGCCACGGCGTCTCTGTACCCTTCCCTGCATGGATAGCACATGCCCCCTGGAAAGAGCTGGGGACCATGCACAAAGCCCAGAAGGGACTCACATGGTGCCTGGCAACCAGGTGCCCTCCCCCTTGCACCCGGAAAGTAACTGCATACACCAGCCTGTGCTTTCAGGGGGTCACCTCACAACACGTGCATGACAGCATGCTGTAGGGGAGGATAAAAGGCCTATTACTGCTAGCAGCTGAAGGGGAATCTCCTCTAGCTCAAGGAATGATGCAGATTCCTGAGTTCTCTCGCCAGTGTTCTCTTGCTGAGTTCTCTCGCTTGCAGTTGACTCACCTTGCAGGTTGGTTGGGACACCAAACCCTCCCTCTGTGCCTCAGTTTCCCCATGCGCAAAAAGACCCTTATGGCAGCTGGCGACATGTTGCTGTGAAGGAGAACCTGTGATTTATTGCATTGAGGGAGGGAGTCGCTAAGGAGGCCCCTGGACACAAACACCATCTGTAATTTGTAAGTCAGGCCTGGGAGGGATGGCTGACTAAGGCTGCAGGAGTTGGCTGTCTTCTAATTCCATCAGCCAGTCGGAAATGGACCATGGGCCTTTGGCCTAGGCATGGTCTGAAGGACCAGCGCCAAGTAGCCATCCGTGCCGCCATCTGCAGCTAGATTAACTCTTGAGCTCCCATGGCCATCTGCTTCCCAGGACAGCCGAGGGGAGACACCGAGCTGGCCCTCTTGGGAGCCTTCATTTCGCTGGGGATTGCGGTTGTGCCAGGGAGCCAGGGATCAAGGGCAAGGGTTGGGAAGAGGAGATTCAGAGAGGAGAAATAAGATGCTAATTAAGGGGCAGCAGGTGCCTTGAGATCCTTGGATACAAAGCACAAGAGATCATGGAACGTTATTGAAGCCCTGCCGCCCCTTGAACCAATGATGGGGACGCCGAGGCACAGAGCAGTGAAATGACTTGGCCAGGGTCACCCAGGAAGTCACGGACAGAGCTGGGCTAGAACTCAGGAGTCCAGACTCCCAGCCCCCTGCTCTACCCGCCCCGAGCTAGCACTGAGGTATTTCTCTAGGACAGAGGTACAGCAATCCCAGTCACTGCGGCCGCCCTCAGGGAATCGTGGGTAAAGAACGTGCTGCAGGAGGTGCGGGGGTCGGGAGGAGGTTGATGGGAAGGTGGGTCCCACCCTTCAGCCAGAGCCGTGTTTCCGTCACCCTCTTCCCATAGGTCACGCCTGCATGGCAGTTCGCTCCCACCCACAGTAAGGCAAGACGGGAACAACAAATGGCTTATTATGAACGCTCCATTTCCCATTAGAGCGACTGGCGCCTACAGCCGCCAACAGCAACACAGCCCTCTTCTAGAGCCTTCCACCTGTGAAGAGCTGGACGGATCAGTTCTCCACAGACACACGCACCTCCTCCACAAGCTGGGGAAGCATTGTTCCCTTTTTTGCAGAAGGGGAAACTGAGGTGGGGAAGGGACTTGCCTGGGAACACAGAAGCCGTTGACACCAGACCAGGGAGTAGTCCCCAGAGAGGTTCCTGGCACCCACACTTTGTACTCGATGGCATTTCTTGGTTTGTGTAGCACGTGATCACTTTGGAGCCCTGCATGTGACCAATTCCTCAATTCCAGGGGATGCTCTGGGCGTCGATGAGCCAAACAGTGTTGGGTTGGGGGGGGGCAATCAGAAAATCTGTCATCGGATTAGCACGATCGATGCTTCATGCCCCTCTGCAATCTTTATAGAGCCAAAAACCTCTTGATGGCCCCACGAGTACCACCCCGCTTAACAACAGCCCTGCTCAGGCTCCCAGGAGTGGGGTCCCTGAATGACTTATTTCCCAGGCAAAAATAACTGTGAGGGGAAACACAGGCACTTGGCAGGGGGTGGGGAGGGGGAGAAGGCAACCCTACTATTGGGGGGAAGAGGGGACACAAAATATCTGGCAGGGGGTAGGCAGGGCACAGAGCCCCTGGTATCAGAGAAGGGGCTATGGTTGGGGGGGGGGCACATAGAACCTCTGGCATGGGGGGATTTGGGGACACAGGTGTGAGGCTAGCAAGGCATGGGGGACCCATGAATGGGGGCACAGCACACAGAACCCCTGAAGGAGAAACAGGGGAAGGACAATAGAGGGGACTGGGGGGGTATTGGAGGAGCTGCAGGGAGCCCCTGCGATAGAGGGAACCAGGAGGGTGCTACACAGGGAGCTCATGGGAGGAACAGAGGGGTGCCAGGAGCTCAGCTGTGTTCAACCAGCTCAGCCCACAGAAGCTACAAAGCCGGGAGCCCTAGAGCATCACTCCAGTGCAAGAGTTCCTCTCCTTGATCACACAGGACCCTCCACCTGTTGTCCCAGCTCAGCCTCTCACTTACCTGCAGCTTTCACCCACGGCTGTCTGCTCTGCTGGACTGTCTACATTTTGCCCACAGTTTGGAGATCAAGGCTCTTTCAAGAGACCATTTGCCCAGCACAGAGGACAGGACTCTTAAGAAAATAGGCACCTTAATGGCTCGCCTTTTATACAGGCTGCCTAGCAAAAGCTCCACCTACTAGGGTGGAGCTTGGAGCAGCCCATCCAGTAGCAAACTAAAACAGGGGCATTCTTTGATCTTATTGGGTAGAAGAGGCAGCGATGGCTGCCCACCATATTTAAAAGACACAGACAGGGAGCGACTGGGGTATTGACCAGCTGCAATGTCATAGGCAGCCAATGGGAGGCCAGCAAGCCTGGAAAAACTAGGCCCAACTCCCAGCTGTGTGGAGCACTTGCCCACCAAGGCCTGTGTCTCCTCTCATGGGTCCCAGCTGGCTTTGGGGCTGTTAGTTCTGATTGACACCAGGGCCAATGAGATGAGAATCAGGACCACAGTCTTTAAAGGGACAGCTGAGTATCAGTACCACTGGGTGCAGGGTGTCTCCCTTGTGGATGTATCGTTGGGCAGGGATGGGGGTTAGTTATTTAAGAGTCTCCATTCTATTTGGGGGGTCTCTATATCAAAAGATCTCCTCTCCATTTGGGGAGTGAGTGTCCCATTTCCCTCCCTGAAACTATTGTTCTGCCCTGTGCCCCTGCTAAGCATCTGTCTATCCGGCCCAGGTAGTAGGAGTAGGCCCCTCACTATGGTTTAGACCCAGGCGTGTAGCGTTTGTCAGGCCAATAGAATATCATTGACTTGAGCTGATTACTGAGGCAGCTGCATGTCTTGTACTAACACAGCCTTCACGCTGTGAGCCTCACACTTACACTCATCCTGCCCCTGGGAAGCAGGGCAGTGCCGTTATCCCCACTGTGCAGATGGGGAAACTGAGGCATGGAGCAGGGACATGATTTGCCCAAGGTCACACAGGATATGTGGAGTAACATAGGGACTTGAACCAGAGCCAGAACCGCTGGGCCAGGCTTCCTCCTCTCACCCTCTGCATTTGGGGTGGGGGCAGGCTGTACTTTTTACACTGGCCCCCAGCCCTTTGTTGAATGCTCTTGCATTCACATTCCTCCCCCCTATCGAGCAGCCTCTTGCTACCCCATCCCCCAACGCCAGACCTGCCGCCGGAGCACTGGTTACATCGGAAAGGGCACATGCAGCTTCTTAGCTGCCCCGGGGGGTGGGAGAAGAGCCAGAGTCCTTTTCCAGTGAAGGGGGAAGTGATAAGTCACTCGGCTGCCTGGCTGGGCCCAATGGGCCCCCCTCCCTCAGCCCCGCCCCTCCCTCTGGGTCTCCAGGAAAATGGGCCAGGGCTCCCCCCGCCAAGGCTATAATGTGGAGACATGATGAGGCTTAACGGGGGGGGGGGGGGGGAGAAGAAGTTCCATGATGACGCAGCTTCACCCGCGTGGACAAACCAGTCCTAGCTCCAGTGCCCCCATTCGCAAGGGAGGCTGGAGCCCATGAGGCTGCAGTGGTAGGTCTGCCCAGCACCGCGTGAGGCTGGCGTGCTGCAGGAGGGAAAACAGCAGTCCCTGCTCCACTCCTGTGCAGTGCCCCCCCTTGCCCCCAGCCGACGCCCCACACCCCGCAAAGCAGGCCAGTGCCCCCGGCAGCAGAGATCCACAGAGAGTGAACTTTTATTTTCAACAAAGACAGCGCCTGCCCCATGAGATAGAAAGGGGGGAGGGGGCGGAGAGGGGAGGGCCTCTCCCAAGGTGGGCTCTGGGGTCCAGGGGTTGGAGAGAGCCCCCTCCCGCCTGGGGGGAGCAGGCAGAGCAGAGGCTGGAAGAGGAGGAACAATGCCCGGAGCAGCGGTGGGCAGGGGGCGGGGCTGCTTTGATGGGCGTGGTCCCCAGGTGCACACGGTGCACTGCGTGAAGAGGTGCCCAGGTACAAAAGAGTTCAGAGCCGGCCCCCTCCTCCCCCACCACGCCAGGACACGCTGCACACACGTCGGGTCCTGCCAGTGCCCGCGGCAAGCGGGGCTGGCGGCACAGGTGAGGCGGGAGGCCGGTTGGTGTGCGCGCGGCCACGTGCGCGTGGCCATGTGTGCGTGGCCCTGCGTCTGTGGGCGGGTGGGTGCGTCTCTGGGGGTGGGGGGTGCGCGTCCCATCGGTGACGACGATGGAAGAGAAGAGAAGAAAGCCCACAACAAAAGGCAAAAGGAGGATGGTGTGCCGGGGAGGGCTTGGGCCCCCCTGGCCGGGGGGGAGCAGAGTCCAATGGCCGAACGAGGAAAACAAACCCCCCCACAAAAGGGAGAAACAATCCGATTGTTCTTGTGTCTGCTTTTCCCTTCTGCAGCCGGGGGGCTGCCCAGGACGGGCGCGGCTCCCCCCAGCTCACACCTCCGTCTGGAAATCCCCTTCCGACACGTCCAGGTTGGTGCACGGGGGCTCCCAGCTGGCGCGGTGCAGCTCCAACTTCTCCCACTGCTTGGGGGGCAGAGAGCTGAGCGTCATGGCCTTGAAGGTGCTCCACCTCTTCTGCTGCTGCTGCTCCTCCGGACTGGTCACTTCCTGCGCGGGGTGGAGGAAAGAGAAGCGCCGGGGGTGTAACGGAGGCTGGGCCTGGGGAGAAAGAGAGCTCCGTTCTCCCACCCTTGGCCTGCTCTCCGCAGGCCGCAATCGCTGGGGCTGCCTGTCTCCCTGCGTCCAGGGAGCTGGGTCCCTGAGATTTACTGTGATAGGGTCAGTATTAGCTATTCAACCTAGCGGGGCAGGCTCCCTATGCCAGCCTGGCAGTGCAAAGGGGCCTTAGACTGGGCAGAAGCCCAGAGAGCCACCCGGGGCAGGACAGGGCCAGAGCGGGCCCTGAGAGGCAGCACGGCCCTGGGCAGCAGGATGTTTTGCACCCACTTTGTGCAGCTTCAAGGGGACGTGTGAGGGGCAGGGCAGCGGGGACCGAGGGCCGGGCAGGAGGAGGCTGGAAAGTGCCCCGCTCCCCTCTGGGCTCCTGTTCCCCACGCAGAGACCCGCTAGCAGGCTCATTGCCAGAGAGCGGGTGCTTTGGAAGCCACCTGGAGAGAAGGGCAGGCCGGGGGGCATGGACAGAGGGCGGGAAGCCAGGACACACAGAACAGCCAGAAGATGGGCAGGACGGGGCGCGTGCCCGCGGGTAACCCGGCAGGACGGGGCGGGGCGGGTGCCCGTGGGTAACCCGGCAGGACGGGGCGGGTGCCCGAGGGCGGGCGGGGGCTGGGAGCGAAGCGTGGGACGGGTGTCTGAGCCCCAGGCACATTAGCATGAAATGAAGATGGAGCTCGGGGAGGGGCCCTGGACCAGAGCCAGGAGGCTGCAGGAACAGCATGGGGAGGAGGGGGGGAACAGCACACTTCTGAGGGGGTGGAGACGGGGTGGGGGGGGGGCAAGGAGGACGGACAAGCAAGCTGGGAGGCTTGGCATGAACTACAGGGTCATGCCGGGCAGCACTGGGAGAGGCCTTCATCCTGCAAGGGACAGAGCGAGGAGGAGAACGGGGTGAAGATCTGTCTGAGGACTCCATGGGGGGGGGGGGGGGGATTGGCAAGGGCACAGGCCTCCCCAGGGGCTGGTGCTGCCGGACCGCGGCGGGCGGGGGCCAGGCACTTACGCTGGCCATGCTCTTCTCCCCGCCGCCGGAAGAGACGCTCCACCGCTTCTCTCTCTGCGGGGGGAGCATAGGGAAGGCAGCTGGCGTCAGACACTACGGCACAGGCCCCTTCTCCCCACAGCTCAGCCCATGGCACCGGCTACTGGTGCCTTTTGGGTGGTAGTGGCCCCCAGGCAGCCCCCTGGCTTGGGGGGAGGCGCAACGATACTGACCTCTCGATTCGACCATCTGTCTAAGCCCATCGGGACAGGGTCCCTCCCAGCACGGGGAGATAATGGGGATGGTGGGAGGCCGCTCCAGAGAGACGCCCAATGCTCTGTGGGCCCAGCCTTCTCAGAAGGGAAGGGCCTGGCAGTGCGGGTGGGGATGAAGCGACTCAGGCCAGCAGGAGGCGCTGCTGGACGTCTACAGGACGCAGAGGGGGCTCGCAGCCGTCCCAGCCTCCCCGAGTAATTGCCGTGGGGGTGTTTTAAACGCACTAGCTCCGTAAGAGCGCCAAGGCAGTCCAGCCCCAGCAGGAGGCGCCGTGCAGCACGGACAGCGACCGGCAGCTGCCTAGGTCAGTCCCGCAGCCCTGTGCCCATCCCGCCCGCTGCTGTGCGGGGACGTGGGAACAGAACCGCCCGGCCTGACACTGACAGCCTCACCTTGGCAGCATTGGTAGCAGGGGCCCGGTACCGATCCATTGTGTGGAATTTCTGGTTCAGCTCATGATAGAGTTCAGAGTGACGTTTCCTCGTGTGCATGACTTTCTACAAAGGAATGGGGGCGGCGTTTATATGTCTAATCAATGCTGTTTCATGGACACACAGCATCCTCCTCCCCCCTTCCCCGCCCTACTCCTGAGCCATGGGAATAACGGTTTTTACTTTACTCGCTACAGCACGGGGAGCTCCCACACTGGATTTCTGTAGGACCTACAAGAAACAGTAACTATCATTGGTTTGTGTCTGACATTTCTTGGCAACGGAGTGGCAGGAGGGACTCCAGCCCCACTTCACGACCTCCCCGCCACCCGCCCCAGCAGATTGAAACAGTCACATGTGTGGCAGAGCAAAATGTAGGGGCTTAAATTACTCAGCGGTTCCCCCTTCCCAGCAGCTGAAATGACACTGGCTGATTGGGAGCATTCCCAGTGCCCCTCCAGCATTTTAATCAACGGTGAGTGCTCTTTATTGCCTGGTATAAACTCCTTGGAGCTCAGCTCCTATTTCATCAGATTCTGCTTAAAGCGGGCCAGGGACGCGGTGCAGGAGGGAAATAAATAAAGGAGATTTTATTTCCCAAACCCAGGCCAGCTCCTCCCTAGCTCCCATCTCTCTGCAGAGTCCAAGTACCAGCCCCCCTCAATCCCTCTCTGCTGTGGGCAGGACGGCGTGGATCCCCCGAAAGGAGCTCCGCCACCAAGCTGGTGCCAAGGCGCCAGGAACCGCCACACTAATGGCAGAAGTGGGGAGGGTCCCAGCGGTGCTTACCTCGAAATCCAGATCGGAATATCGTAACCGCTTCCTCTGGGGGTGAAATATACGCGCCGGCCAAACCAAACCGAAAAGGGGGAGGGGGAAAAAGAAAGATCTTGATTGGTTCATCTGGCAAAGAGGGGGAGGAGCACACGCCACGGCGAGGGGCTGGGAGGAGGACGCCAGTTTAGACCTGACTGAAGGGGGCCCTATTCTCAGAGACTTCAGCCAGAGACCCTCCAGCCTGCGAAGACTCGGGGCCAGGGGCGGAGGGCAGCAAAGCTCACCCTTTTGGCTGGATTTCCCGTAGCGGCTCCCTCTGCATGGATGGCTCCTCCCCTGCCCTCATCTGCATGTGTTAATTAGTCCCAGACCCCTGATAGGCTGCCTGAAGTGTTAGCAAGGTGGGTACCATTGTTATGGCAACTGTTACTATAGCACCTACCCATCTTGTAATGCAGCTACCCACAGCAGAGTGGGGTTGGGAGGCTATGTGGGTAATGGCTACCACCTCATTTTAGAGCTGGGGATGGAGTGACTCGCTTCAGGCCACACACCCAGTCTGCGGCTGAGCCGGGAATTAACCCCAAGTCTCCCACACCCCAGCCTGGTGCCCGAAACACTGGGCCGTAGCAGCAGATGCTTGCCCCGGGCTGGGGTTAGAATCACTCCAGCCCTCGGGTCTCTGAGATTCCTCATCACTAGCTGGGAGGGACACTAGGTACCTGGGCAGGCCCCAAAGCGGACCTGCTTTAAAAGAGAATCCAGCAGGGAAATGGCCTCTAGCCGTGTGGCATCTGTCTGTCTGTGCGTCAGTCATTCTGTCACCAAGAAGCTGAAAGCGATACTAGCCCCTTACTCCCACAGCGCTGGCGCCTCCCATGGGAGGATGTGCAAGCTCCAGCCAGGTATTCGTTACATGTCCCCAGCCAGGCCAGCAGCATTATCCCCACTTTGCAGCTGTGTAACCAGTGTGGCGAAGTGGCTTGCACAGAAAAATTAGTGGCAGAGCCAGGACGAGAAGCTAGGAGCCCTGACTTCCACAGACCCCACTCCCAGCAGCAAACAATCGCCCCCATTTTGGTGTGTCACACAGAAAAGGGATGTGCAAGCGCCCTCTGGTGCTTTGCAGCCAGCAGTTAATTAACATGCACTATTTCCAGAGTGGGCCTTTGCTCGGCCACGGGGGCCGCGGTTCAGCCGCGGGGACGCACTGGCTCCATTTCCTGTTCAGATGCACATTGAGGAAAAGCAGTGAGCTAAGGGGAAGGTAAATGCAGTAAGAGACAAGCGCTGCATCCTCCCCAGGGGTGAGACACACCCCAGAGCTGGCAGGGAACTGCTCATCGCCGGCTCATCACACGGATGTGCACTGGGCGGGACAGTCCTGAGTACAAACGAATCCCAGTGAGGGCAGGAACGAGAGCCCCCTGCGCGACACAGTACTGTCAGCCCCCGAGACGCAGCTTCGCATGGCCTGCTGTGCACACGCTCACTCTCACACACACCTTTGCACGTGGCCTCGCACATGCTCATGCACGCGGTCAGTCACGTGTGCTCACGAACATTCACTGTCTCTCACATACTTGTTGCCATCTTGCACGTGCAGTTACTGTGTGTGCACTCCTGCACATTCTCTTGCACATACACACCTACTTGCACACACACACATTCTCGAACACACACACTCGTGCAGCCTCTTACACGCACACGCCCCGCTACACATGTGCAAACTTCCTCGCAGTCCCTGGCCCGCCCACTCCCGCCCCCCAGTCACCCAGGCGGCGGGCTCTGGGCCTGGCAGCGAGCTCACCTCGAGCGACCCCACTTTCATGGCGGAGCCCGGCACCGTGCGTGGCATAGTGCGACTGCGTTCCGTGAGCTCCGAGGCCAGGATCTGCCGGACCGCGGGGTGCTGCTTGAACTGAAGGCCGTACGGGTGCTTCACCGTCCCGTAGGGCTGGTTCAAGTTCACATTGAGGTGGTCCACCGAGACGAAGCTGGGGTAGGCCTCCGACTCAGCCGCCCGGCGCCCCTTGCCCACGTGCGGCCCCTCATCCACCTTGATGTTGAGCTTGCCCTCCTCCCTGCCGAACGGCTTGAGGCTCACAGTCCGGCGGGGCAGCACCATGTAGTCGCTCTCCAGCGCCGGCTCCGGCACCCGCATCCAGCCGTAGTCAGCCGGCCGCAGGTTGCTGTCCGCGCACAGGTAGACGGGCCCCCGGCTGTCCAGGTTGACGTCCTTCTTGGTGGGCGGGTCGCCGAGTTCATTCAGGCCCTTGTGCGTCAGCTTGGGCACCTGCACCAGGAAGCCGGCAGGCGGGATGTTCCCCGGGAGGTTGGAGAAGCCCAGGCTGCCCTCGGAGCCAGGGTGGAGCTTGGGATCCTCGTCGCCGTCCAGGGAGATGCGCGACAAGGTGCCCGTGATGGTGGCGGGGTTGCAGGCATTCACCTCCTTGAAGAGGACTGGCGGGGGCAGGGAGGAGACGGGGGTCAGACCTGGACAGGCAACTTCGGGGGTGTCTCCCAACCTCCAGGGACTCCGGGATGGGACAAGGAATGGCCCTGCCCTAAGTGGCGTTAATACCAGGCTGTTAGCCCCGTATGCGGCGGTGTCTAACCCCTACCTCCAGTGTGCCCAGCTGGCGCTGCTCCACTTAGCTCCTCCCCCTTGATGGTAGGCCCCTCCCCTTCTCTTTGAAAGGGATGATGTGGATCTGTAGTGATTCACGTTCCCGGCTGGGGTGCGGGGAGGCGACACAGCACTGCCCTCCCGACCCCCCCTCCCGAACCGCCCCGCGGGACAGGACCAGGCCTCACCTGTCTGACACGCCAGGTCCACGTCCTTTTCAAAGTCTGTCTATAAGAACAGAGAAAGAGGGGGAGCGGGAGAGGGGGAGCGAGGGAGACCCGGAGGGATGAATGCCTCACAGGGCTAAAGGAGCCACCCGGCGGGGTCCCGGGGGGCCCGGCCGCATTGCAGCTCGGAGAGGTCATTCCCAGCCTGGGCAGACAGACCATCCCGGGCCCCGGGCCACCCCCAACCGGGCCCCGGGCTGCCCCATCCCGGGCCCCGGGCCGCCTGCTCGCTCCGCTCATATAGTAACCACCTGGCTGACACTCACTCACCATGATCTGCACCTGGCCGTTCTTGCAGGAGTCGGGCGAGTTCTCGTTCTCATCGCTCTTGCACACGCCGATCTGGCACTTCACTACGTCCTGCACCTGGGCAAGGCAGAGGCTCCGCTTACTGCCCTGGGGGTTGGCAGCCAGAGGGGGGGGGGGGGGACCCTGCTGCCCTGCCCCATTCACAGATGATTACCAGACTCTGTAAATCAGCTGGATCCATCCAGCCAATCCTCACGCCCCATCCACATCCACCCTGCCCCCTGCAAGGATCCGCCCCACTGATCCTCATGCCCCGCCCAGATCTGCCACCTGATTCCCCACCCCCGACAGCATCCCCTAGCCTGGTGCTGGGCAGTAACCGGGGGCGAGGGCACATCAGTCTCCATCAGCGCCAGCTGGAGATCCGGGGCGTGGACACTTGCCCGCTTGGAGCTGGACTGAGCCCCAACCCCTGCAGAGAAGTCAGCGTGAGAGCAGGGCCCTCTTAGCTCCTCTATGCAGGGGGAGTTTCTCCCCAGGTCACCATACACCCCTCACAGGCACCTCTCGCTCTCCTGCATCTTGTGGGGCCTCTGCCCTGGCATTGCACAAGCATCTTTCCTACCCCCTCCTGGCACCTGGGCAGTGACCACTGCGGGGCCCCTGCCCCTATGGGAACCTCCGACCAGCAGCCGCCCACAATCTCTCCTTCCCAGAGCTCCGCTCTGACCTGCTCCTGCTGCTGTCTGAGCTGTTACCTCGGAGATATTTATAGACCAGCCCCGTCTCCCCAGGGACTCCTCTTTACTAGACTCTATAAATCCCGCGTCCCTCGGCTCGTCCTCCTGACCCTCCGCTCCAGCCGCCCTGCTTGACACTCCAGTGCGAGGCTGCGGTTGCTAACGGCCCTGGGTGGCTACGAGGCCGGAGCCTTGCGACAAGACGGGCCAGGTGCTCGTTCACAAGGGACCCTGCACGCTCGCTCTCGCGCTGGCTGCATTTTGTGTTAATAGAGCTGCCTGCACAGTGCGTCATGCTCAGATAAACGGGCACCCCAGGGAGCTCTGAAATGCAAGGGGGTGGGCTCGGAAGGACCCGGTTCTCTCCGGGCGGACGATGGACAGAAATCCATCCCCTCCCCCACTTCGGAGCCGGGCGACCCCATTAAGGTTTAGCGTTCCATTTGGAGCACGTCCTTTGGTTTGGTCTGTGAGAGCTGCCTCCAGCCACGACCGGGGGCTTTGATTACAAGATGCGTTCGCTTTGCCTACCGTCTCCCCCTTTCCACAGTGGGACCCCGCCCCACCCCTGCATTGCCGCCCGCTGGTTTGCACAGGCAGTGAAGCGGGTGTGCAAACCCTCAATCCCTGGCAATGGGGTGTGCAAAGGGCTACTTATTCCCCCAGGTATGTGGGGTTCAGACCCACGGAGACCCCTTTTACTGCAGAAGGTGTGGAAACCAGTGTGCAGCCACTGGCGTGTACAAGGCCAGGGGTTTGCACGGGCAAATCTGTGTGTGCAAACCTAGGGGCAGGCTGAGCTGCATGCAGCTGGAGGCAGAGAAAGGCAGATGGGACCTCAGCCCGCGGGGTTAGAAGAGCCCCTGCTGGGGCGCTGGGCGTGAGCTCAGAGGGCAGCGCGGGGCCCCACCTCGCGGCGTAGGAAGCAGTGCACCGTGATGATGACGAAGCCCTGCACCGAGTTGAAGACAGCGAAGAGGACCTGGAAGAGGATGGAGCGCCGGTCGGTCATGGCGAGCACGGCCGACATCCAGGTGAGCGCCAGCAGGGGCAGGACCACGCAGGAGCTCCACAGCGACGCCCTGGGCGGGGAGAGGGAGGGACGAGGGTGAGACAGACGAGCCCTGGAGCCAATCGGGGGGAGGATGCTGTTGGAGAGGAACAGGAGGCCGTTCCCCAGGGAGCTGCGGGAGCCCAGCTGCCAGCGTGCTGAGGCGCTAAGCCAGTATCTGAAGGACTAGGAAACACCTGCTCGCACTGCGGGATCGCTGGCGAGAGTCGAGAGATCCCGCCCATCGCCGGACAAATCTCCCGCCCGCACGTGCAGCCCCCCTGGCACTGTGCAACTGGGGCATCCTGGCACTGCCCCTCCAGGCATAGCCCAGCCAGTTCCTGGCCTCTCTGCCAAGGGTGCCAGACTGCGTGCCAGCTTCTTAGATGGGGGCACGAAAGAGAGACCCAGCAAACTCATTTCAGGTAGGCCAACACCACCCTTCCCAGGCTCTGAATCCCATTCCCCTGAGCTGTTCAGCGCTGCCATCCCAAACCACATCAAGGCCCAGAGGTTTAAAGGTATTTAGATCTAAATCCTATTGACCGTCATGGGGATTTTGGCTCGTCAGTGCCTAAATCCCTTCTGAAAAGGAGCCTGAGGCTCCTAAATCAATTAGGCATTGCAATGCTGAGTGCAGCAATGCTTAAACACCTTTAAGAATCTGGGCCTAAGAGCCTCCTGGGGGGAGAAAGACCTGCACCAACTGAGGAAGCTTGGAGCTTTGCTCCAGCTGGTGTGGATGAAGCTTGCAAACCTCCTGCAGATGTGAGCCAGGCTCTGCATGCAGAGGACAGAGAGGCTGGGGACTCGTTAGATTTAACTGTCTTCTCCTCTTGCTGCTCTGTTCAGCTGCTGAATGCTCATTAAGGGACAGGCAGGAGGCAATGCCTCCTGGAGATTTAAGGGAGAGAAGTTGCAGAGTTGGGAACAGAGAGCCTGGCCTTCCTCGCCATGATCCACAGGTCTCTAGCTCTGGGGCTGCACTCAGACCCCAGGCTTGGATTACAGCTTTAGGGGGAAGCTGAGCTAGCGGGAGGAGAAGGAAACCCGGGGGCCAGGTCTGATCTCGCACGCGCTGGGCTCCAGTTCCAAACTGCCCCGCACCTTGGGCCAGATGTGCAAGGAAGAGCTCGGTGCACTTCAACGAGCTGCGTCCTCATTTATACTCGTGCAAAAGGGGCGCAAAAATGCATTTTGCGCCAACGCAAAAACATGAGCAAGGTGCAGGGCAGGGCTGGATGAGACCCACTGTGTTTACACTGGTGTGGCTCCTGGTTTGAGTGGAATCACTCCAGATTTGCACGAGCGTGCGAGAGAATCGGGCCTGCTGGGGAAACCAGCAGGAGGGCCTCCCTCCTCACTTCTGGTGGCTCCTGGCCTTTCTTCCACTGAGCCCTGTATTCCTGGGACAACATTCCAGGCGGAACGCTGCCGCCAGCTGCTGTTAGCAGAGTGATGCGAGAGAAGCCAGCGAACGGCACCGAGCGTGTGCGTGTTCCTCTCTCTCTCGCCATGAATAGCAGCAGAATAATGAGAAAGGATTCTGGGGGTGGACGCGGGCGAACGAGATGATAGAGTGCAGACAGATTAACCATGAGAGCGGCCTCCGACATGGAGACAGACGGCTAGGAGCTCCCCTGCCCCCCACCCTTGCACGCGGACGGACGGTCGCCAGGGCACGCCCCCATGCAGGGACTCCTCAGGGGTGCACCCCAGGCCTCTCCTGAAAGGCTGGCAGGGCTGGGACCCCTTAAGCCTTGTGAGGATTTGGGATCAGTGGGTGCAGAGAGGAGCCTGAGGTGGGGGAGGGTGATGCATGAGTTAGAACAACATGCATGTAGGGGGAGCGAGGCGTGGAGGAGTGTGTGGGGACTACGGGGTGCATGACGCATGGAGAAGTGCAGGGGGCTATGGGAGGTGTATGGGGGCGGATGTGAGTGCAATGTAGGTGTGAGACCCTGAAACACACCCCCATCCTGCATTCTCTGCCCAAGCACTAGAATTTTTTCAAAAAGGATTTTTCAAATTGTGCCGTTGGGGGATTTTCCTCTCAGTGTGGCTGTACCCTCCCCAGGGTCGACGGCTGCTGTCAGCCACATGATCATCAGCGTCCCATGGTTAGGGATAGTGGCACCAGCAGCCCTGCCCCGGGGCCTGGCTGGGTTCACGGAGAGTGAGGGCCCCCTCCCGCTGGGGCAGCCCGAACCAGCCTGCGTCCCAGCAGAGCCCAGACAGCACCAGCCTGACCGCCCTGGAGACTGGACTCCACTTCCCTCGTTACCCCTCTGCTGTGACTGCCAAGCACACACCACCTGGGGAATTCTGGGGGCAGGAACCACTTGGCCTCTGGTGACCCACCAACCCCCGGAAACAGACCCTCAGACCCTGGGCAGAATTCAAACCAGCGGCGGCGAGGGGAATGGCTCTGCAAGGCACTGCCAGCCCCGCTGAGCCGCGGAAAAGGAACTTAGCCTAGCCACGCCCCCCAGTCCCATGTCCCTCCACCACATGGGCTACAGGGTCCCTGCAGCAAGGATGGGAACGTGCAGAATATCAAGGCCCCCAGAGCTTTTTAGCTCTTTGCTACCTTCCCAGACTGGCTGCCCTCTTCCACGCGCCCCTCAGCTGGTCCCCTGCTCATCTCCTCGTCCCCTCTTCCCCCTCACTTATCCCCCTTGCCCCACAATCCCCGCCCTCCCCTGGGCCTGGGACCCTGCCCTCTTAGAAGCCCTGCAAGATCCTGACATCCAGAATACAAAGCAGCCCGGTCTGGGGAGCTGGCTGCAAAGCCGGTGTTCCCCAATTCCCAGCCCCGCCCGCCCAAGGGACCTGCCCCAGGCGATGTGTCATTGCAGAGTGGCAGTGAACATGCAGGAGTGACAGGTCTTACACACACACGCACACACAGGGCCCCACGCCAGCCCCCGTGACACAGAGCCGAGCTGGCGAGAGCAGTAGACGCGGGCCCTGGAGCAGCTCCAAGCACGCGGCATTCTCCAGCCCTGGGGAGGGAGTGAACAGGCCGAATGCCCACCAGGCAATGCCCCCTCCCTCTCGCCCACCCCCCGGTGCCCCGGTGGGCTGGAGAATGCCATGCTCTCAGGCCACGGGCACGGCGGCGCGAGCGGGCACAAAGAGGAGCCAGCGAGACACTAACATGGCGCTGCTGGCCGTGGCGGAGGTCAGGGCGGTGCTGGACACCACGCCGCATTTGGTACATTTCAGTAGCAGGCGGCCGCAGGCGGGCTGCTTCCAGCTGAGCGCCCCACACCCCCCGGGGGAGCCACGCGCCGGCCGGGGAGGAGTGGGAAGCGAGGGCAGGAGGCAGCGAGACAGGCGGGAGGGGACGGACGGCCACAGATACCAAGCAAATGGGGAAGAGAGAGAGAGAGATTGTTAGTTGCAGGCCAGCATGCTGGATGGTTAGTGACTAGCAGGGGGCTGGCACTCTCGCTGGGGGAAAGCCGGGGACTCGGCCCCTTTATCTGGGGGGCTCTGCAGTAGGATCCCCTCTTTTTCTGTAGGAAGGGTAGGCCCCCGCCCCAGCTCTCCCCGCCCCTCCCCCGTGGGGGAGAGGTTTGGTAGCCAGGGGCACTAACCTGGGCGATAGACAATGGGGCACAAACTGCCCTCGCGCGGTAACCTTCAGCTCAGCGCCCACCTGCCTTGTGTCTCCGCAGGGCTCCAGCTAAGCTGGGTGTGGCTGGGGTGCTGATGGGTGGCTGGGTGTGTCTCATCTGGGGGGGGGTGGAAGATGTCTCTCGAGATCGGGGGAGGGGCTCATCTGCAGGGTGGGGGTGGCGTGTCGCTAGAGCTGGGGTGAGGGGCACCTCCTGGAAATCCATACTCCACCTCCCTCCTTCTCCCCTCCTTAGCTATGTGAGCTGGGAGCCCGCTGAGGACTGGGCAGACTTCACTTCACTTGTGAACAGTTGGAACTGAGCCCAGGTGCAGCGGGGGGGTGGGGAGGGGTGCATGGACACAGCCAAGGGAGAGAGGGGGGGCTCTTAACACCCTGAGCCTCCAGCCTCCTAAAGCAAACGGGACATGGACTGCCTGGCACTGCCCCAGCTCCTCCTGACTGCACCTGGGCTGGCAAGGGGCAGAGGGTATTACCTGCCTGCGTGTGCCCTCCCTCTTGCCCACCCCACACGGAAGCAGCCCCGGGGGGCACTTACCCAGCCCGCTGCTTTTTGGACTTATCTGAAATGCCGTCCCGAGACATGAGCTTGTTGAAAACGATGATCCCAATGAGCATGTTCACCTGGGTGGGGAGAGAGAGAGACAGAACCCGGGTGAGGGGCGGGGCAGTGACCCCACACAGGGGACCCAGTGCGGGGCAGCGCCCTCCCCTTCTGCTCTGCCCCCGACCCCAGAGGCAAGGAGGGATCCGGCTTTGTGGGGAGCAGGGGTGAGTTCAGAGAGACTGAGGGGAGAGCTCAGCGGCAGGGCCTGGGCTTGGAATGAGATGGGGTCAGGGGAGGAGAAACAGGATCATGGGTTGCGAGGGGCTCCCTGGGGCTGGGGGGGGGGGCACCAGGGCCCGAGGGGACAGATGGCAAGAGAGGGGGGTTGACTCTTTTCTTCAGCCAAAGGGCAAGGACCTACCAGCACAATGACGGCCGCGGGGCCGACGAAGGCGTAGAGCAACCCACCTTCCAGGGAGAGCCAGCAGCTGCGGAGGGAACCCAGAGCCATTAGGGGAGATGAAATACCCGCCCTGCCCCCTTCCTGCCTCCCCACACTGACCACGGCCCCGCTCCTACCAGGGAACCGGGCTCCTCGCCCCACACCCCCGGCTCTGGCCAAGTCTGGCGTCCTTCACAGCCCAGAGTGGGGGAGCCCCTGTGGCCCCAGCCCCCCGTGTGCCCCCAGCTGGGCTCCGTTCCAGCACTCACTAGCTCGCCGTTCCGTAGCCTTTGGTCCGAGTGAAGCCGACAGAGACTGCAACCACCAGGGCCGGCAAACCTGCGGGGGATGAGACAATGGCCAGGATCTGCAGAGGGGCTCAGTACCCCCCTGCCCCACTGACACCGTAGGGAACCTCCCTCCATTTCCTCCCCACTGACACCGTGGCAGCATCTCACCCTCATAGGGAACAGCGGAGAATACCCTCCTACCCCCATGAATAGTAAGAGCTGCTGGGAGCGGAGCCCGGGGGAAGATTTCCCTCTGCCCCTCACATGTCCACTGGGGCTGTGTCTACAGACCCAGGGCAGCAGTGGAGAGCTGACAGAGCATGCAGTGACTGATGGGACTCCAAGCCACCCAGCAGCTATGGGACTCTGGGATGTTCAGCACCAGCACGTCGAGACGTGAAACAGCACAGTGACCCACGGTGCCTCTGGGTTCACTCTGCCTTGATGAGAGCAGGGCTTGTCACATGGCTCAGGGGCTGGGGTGAGGGTCAGAGCAGGGACTCCTGGCTTCTATTCCCAGCTCTGCCACTAATTTGCTGTGTGACCGTGGGCAAGTCACTTCCCTGCTCCGTGCCTCAGTTTCCCCATCTGTGAAAAGGCGGGTGATAATCCTTAGCTCGCCCCAGAGGCAGGGTCTGAGTGTGACTACCATTAACTCATGCGTGCAAAGTGCTTTCCTCTGTTCTGACCACTAGATCTGCCCCTTCCCTGAGCGGGACCCATTGCTCGTGGGGAAAGCGAGCATGGCCTCTTACCCCATCCCAAGCACAGGAAGCGCTTCCTGACCAGGCGTGTCCGAATCCTGCCGATCACGGCCAGGTAGGACTGCCAGGCCTCAGTCAGCACCCAGCAGAAGGACGAGAGGAAGAAGAAATGCAGAAACGCAGCTGTCATGGTGCACACGCCCTGCAGGGAGAGAGAGACAGCAGTCAACACGGGCATACAGCGCAGAGGCAGCGGGTTCCTGGCACCTCTCGGGATCTGACCTTAGCACAGCCCTCAGGCATCCCCCACTCCCTGACATTGTTAATAATGGGCCGGATTCCCCCTGAATCCGATGGTGTAAATCAGGAACAACTCCACTGAACCCAAGGGTGGGAGCGGTGTAAGCCAGAGGGGAGCCTCGCCCAGTGCTCTAATGGCTTGGATGCACTGTGCACTCAAAGCTCGGGTAACAGGTGTGACGTTGGCAGACCAGGGCATGTCGAACACTGACAGCTACAGTGCTGGACTCCGCCTGGCTCATCTGTGCGCTAGCACGGCGCAAGCAGGTATTAGATTGGACGAAAGCTTGTGAGTCGCTGCCTGAATTAACTTCACTTATAACATCCGTATCCCATCCTGTAAGGCAATATCTCCGTGGCTGTATTCTGAGCCTGGGAGACTGTGTAAATCACCAGACAGGAGAGAGACACTAATTAGTGTGACATTAATTAGGCCGAGCTTCCCAAGAGGAGAGGTCCATCGATACCAGATGGACTGCAGGGGGATGGTGCACCTGGAATTTCCCTACCTATCCTCCACAAGAGGACTAAAGAGTTTTGTTGCCCTGCTCTCCTCCTCCCGAGGAAGATGAGTCACGCCATCCGATTCCTCCCATCAGCTGAGTTTGCAGCTCAGGGCACCTGGCAGGAGGGGGGTAAAAACCCCACACAAAAGGAACTTGGTCTCTCGGTGTGACAAGTAGAGGGAAGGGTGGACATGACTCCTGAGGCTAAACTGCTCTGACCTGGAAACCTGGAGCTGTAACCTGAGATGGAGGGGGAGGGGAGTTGACACCTTGGGGCTGGCAAGGGAACAAAGGGGAGGCAGACGTTGGAGTTGTTTGAAAAGGGGTTAGACGCTGGCTGGGGAAGCAGGTGGGGAGCCCGGATTCGGGGTCTCATCTCCCTGCTCCCCGCCCCCACCCAGAAGGGCTGGGCCAAGGGGGCCTGTTTGTACTGACAGCTCTAAGTTGGATTGTGTGCCTGGCATCTCAAATAAACCTTCTGATCTACTGGCTGGCTAAGAATCACTGTGAATCCCAGGAAGTGGGGGGTGTGGGAACGGGACTCCCCCACCCCCCGTGACACTCTGTGTTGCTTGGAATTCGGGGGCCAAGTGTTTCTAGGCACACGCAAGAGATCCCCCGCTGCTCAGCCTAGGTTAGCCCTAAGGGACCTGTAGAACACACTCATGATAGAAGCTTTTATTGCCTTTTGAAATTTAGGATTGTAACTCGTGAGTCTGTTTAACCTTGTCAATGCCTCTCTGGTTTCCTCTTCCTAGCTCATAAATCTTCAGCTAGTGTATTACAGGACTGGTTACAAGTGTTGTCTTTGGTGTGAGATTTGAGGTGCCCCAGGGGTCCTGCTGCAGCTAGATCCCAGTCCTGCAAGGGCATTGTGTTTATGGGGGGAGTGGATGGTGCATTCCTAATCCCCATGGGCCACCTTTTTGGGGAGACATGGCGTAAACACACACCAGAGCATTCAGTCACAAAGGAGCGCTGTGCTCCACTGCAGTGGCAGCCCATCCTTTGAGTAGAGACCGGGGCTGCTCTCTGGCCCCCATGGCTGCGGTGTTTGAGACCCTCATGGATCTATCCTCACATTCCTTGTGCAGGGAAGGATTAGCCCCATTTGGGGAAACTGAGGCACGAAGCAGGGCAGTGATTCAGCCAAGGTCCCACAGCAAACCAATGGCAGAACTGAATCCTAAACCAGTGAACCCATCCCTCTCCGAGAGCCAGCGCATGCTCGGCATTGGAGGGGTTAATCTCCCGGCACCTGGGCTGGTTTGGCCCAAGGTGAAAGCCACCATGAGACCTCAACCCCACACTGACCAAATCCAAACCCCACCTTCCTCTCCAGCCAGCGAGGGGATCTGGGGAGAGAACTCGCGGCCCTGGCACCCAAGCCATGCCACAGTGATGGTATCCATACGCAAAATTTTCAGTGCACAGTCATTCATGCTACAGGGATTCGGGGCTAGGGGATGCGATTTGGGGCCTCATCTGCCCTTTCCTCAATATTTATATCCATGAATTCACTGATGCTGGGTCACCTGGGGTGGCCAGGCAAGCAACTGTATCCTCTGGTCACAGGACAACAGAGCGCTCTGTATCTAGAGCCCAGAAGGTCCCAGAGCACTTCACCAGCTGTACCGGTACAGGAGAGACTTCAGTCAGCACTGAAATGCAGCCACCTCTGGGACAGAGCACAGGAGCTGTCCTAACAGCACACAGCAACACTGCAAAGTAATTCAGAACTGTTCAGCCGAAACAGCACGATGCATCAATATAAAGGCCACGTCCTGCCATTCCAGGCTGCTCTGCCCACAGCTCTCTGCCACAGGGAAATGTCCATCAAGTGCCTGTCTCTCTCCTGCTCTCCTTGCGCTCTTCAAGGAACACGGTGTGCCCTCAGTAGATGCCCAGCCAGGCAATGCCCCTTGGCAGCTGTAATGGAGGAGAAGCCAAGGAAGCCCTAGGCCAGATTCTCACCTTACTGAGCATATGGGACTGGCCCACCAGGATCAGCACATTGGAAGCCAGGATGGAGGCGCAGAAATTCAGCAGAATGATGGAGCGCTCCGACTTGATGAACCTGCAGGGAGGGCAGAGGGAGGCAGATTGAAGGGGTCCCAGAGTTGGGACCCCTTGCAAACATCCTGGCCTGGTTTCTCTTTCGACCTAAGGTGGAGAATGCAGGCAATGCTATGAGGCAACAGACTAATGGCATAATCAGTGTGATAGCATGTCTCCAACAGTGGCCAAGGGGGATATGTTAGGGGCAGCACAGACCTTCCCATAGTGCATGGAGTGTGTTAGCAGGCAGGCGATTCCTTCCTGATCCACCTTCTCCACGCCCTGAAGCATGAGGATGGAGAGTTTATTTTATCCTAGGGAGTGACACTCCAGGGGCTACCCCATTCTAGGATGAAACACCTGCACTTCCACAGCACCTGGGGAACACAACATACTACACAAATGTGAACTGATTAGGCCTTCCAATATGTCTGTAAGGCAAAGACTCCAACTTTCCCTGGCTCCGGAGGATGCTCGCGCCCCTCTGCCCCTGCCCCCATTCCAACTCCTTCCCCAAAGTCCCCACCCCAACTCTGCCCCCTCCCTGCCCCTATTGGAACCCCTCCCCTAATCCCCACCCCAACTCCGCCTCCTCCCCTGAGCGCGCTGCGTCCCCCCTCCTAGCTGCGTGAAACAGCTGTTTAGCGGTACAAGCGCTGGGAGCTAGGGGGAAAAAGCGGGGAGAGGGGGAGGCAGAACGGAGACGGAGGTGAGCTGGGCAGGAAGCTGCTGGTGGGTTTTCCCCGTGGATGCTCCAGCCCTGGAGCACCCACAGAGTCAGTGCCTACGCTGTGAGGTATGCGAGGGTACGTCTCTGCTGCAGCATGAAGGTATGACTGCAGCACAGGTTGGCACACCTCTGCCAGCTCTAATCTAGCTGGTGCCTATGGTCCCTGGCGGGCTTGTACTCTAGTTGCTAGCCTGTGCCACCACATCTACACCGCTACTGATATTCATGCTAGCTAGATTAAAGCTAACTTGGGTATGCTACCCCTGCTACCATCACAACTTCACTTTTGCAGTGTAGACGTACCCTGAGGGATACAGGGATGGTTCACCTCAGGCAGAACTGCAGCCACTTCTGGAGTGGAACGTGGCAGCCATGTGAGAGTGCCTGCCAACACGGCTCAGAGGCAATTTAGGGAAGCAGCTTACAAAATTTCCCTGAACTGAGATGTAAAAACATTAAATATTAATTTCAGCTCTTTGACTTCATAGTATCCAGCAGCAGAGAGTCCCACAGGTGACCAAACCATCACAGGGGGAAGAAACAAATTCGTTTTGCCCTCATTTCAGATGTGTTGAGCCGTTTAACTTTCATTTCCAGGACAGAGCAGCAAGCCCCACAGGTCTTCTCTGCGCCGGGCATCGTTGGTTGATAAACCTCCATCCTAACCGTCTCTTCCTCCTGCAGACACTTCCGCGCATGCTTCCTTGTGCCCCCGGGTGGTAGCCCCTGGAGTGTCATTGCCTTCCCTAGCGGGTGTGTGTGTGTGTGTGTGTGTGGCACTGCAGGATTGGGAGCTAACCTGCCCTAGGTTGTAAAGTGGACAAAGGGATTTGCACTCCTGGTTCCTGCGGCAGTGAGCGGCATGAACACCGAAAGCCTCCTGCCAGTACAGCCCCTAGCACAATGGGGCCCTGAGCCCTGCCCAAGGTTGTTAGATGCCACTGTCCATTAACAACCCTCTGACTCTCTCTTTGGGTGGACCCCCCCGCCATTGCTGATGCATCTAGCTAGGGGATCTCAGACCTTCTCATGCTCGGCAGCAAGGGAGGGCCTCATTCCGCCATCCCTCTCACTGGTGTAAATTGGGAGTGACTCCGCTGAGCGGCACTGGTGCCAGCAAGGCAGGATCAGGCCTTGCAGAGTCCTCCTGTCTGTGCCTCGCGGTGGTGGCAGCCCCAGAATAGCAGCCCCAGCAGGGCACTCCCATGCCCACCATTGTCTTTACTGCGCTAAGAGCTTTGTTTTTTTCCCAGAACAATACATCCAATCACGCAGCGGCTAAGCCATCGCTCCTTTCCTCCCCGCCCCCCACGCCCGACTCCTCTTCCTCCCTCTGCTCTCGGCCCACGCTTTCGGGCTGCCCATCCCTCAACGCTTCCCCTTCTGCTATCTGTGCCTTCCTGCTGGGCCGCTGTAGAAAACTTTGAGGCGAGCTTGGAGACCGACGCTGCTCCAGTGCCCCTGGCCCAGCTGGCTTCCACCAAACAAAAAGTTGTCAATGGGCCCCCCACAGCCACCCCGCTGGCGAGGAGGAATTACACCCCGGGCTCTGGGCGGGTGCCGAAGGCGGGACCGACCTACCTCCAGAAGGTGGCATAGATCACCAGCAGGGTCAGCAGGGCCATACAGGAGACAGCACAGCCGATCATGAGTGGGACGGAGGGCGTGCCCGAGGGGTCCATGGCCTGCCGGGGAGGAGAGAGGCGCTGAAAACGGGGGTAGGAGGGTGGCAGGTCCCGCCGGAGCCAGGCTCCGAGGCTGGAAGGAGGGAGCTCCCCTGAGCCACAGGTGGTGGAGCTGGCCAGTTGGGGGCAGTGCGGGAAGGGGAGCTGAGTTAGTTGCTGCCATAGTCTCACTGCTACCCCAGGGCTGTATCAGTGTCCCTGGGGTCCCGGAGGCTGCTCCCTCCACACCCCAATCCCTGAAAATCCCAACGTGCCCATTACACACCTGAAATGAGTGGGGGCAGAGCTCAAGGCCCCCCGGCACCAGGCCTCTCCCCCGCCCCCCAGGGGCCCACTGGCCTCCCCTGTGCCAGGGCTTTGGGGAGGGAGGCTTGACCACAGCCTCTGGGCTGCCAAGTAGGGTGACCAGATGTTCCGATTCTGGGGGCTTTTTCTTATATAGACTCCTATTACCCCCCCCACCCCGTCCCGATTTTTCACACTTGCTGTCTGGTCCCCCTACTGCCAACGCACGTTCCTGGGGGCGCCTCTCCGTCGCCCTGCCAACCGGGCACGCTCCCAGAATATCAATGGCCCGGTGCGGCCGCAGGGAGCCGGGTGGCGCTCAGCTTTGGGCGAGTGGGGGAGGGAGAACACCCCGTCTTTCAGCACTGGAGGGGGAAGCAGGACTCCCAGACATGAAGCAAGATGGCTCCTTCCACATCCCCTCCCGCTCCTCCCGCGTTCCCGCCTGGAAAACCTGCCAATGAGCCTTATAAATCCCACCCGGCAGCCTGCCTGTGACTGCTGCAGAGCCCTGAGCGCAGCACACACTGCAGTGCAGGGCAGGGGGGGGGGGGGCTCCGAGGGGAGACCAGAGGAGCGGGGGAGGGAAGAGCGGGGCACTTCCCCACTCGCTGCCCAGCCGACCCCGTGCCAAGGGGGTCTAGTTCCATGATGGGAAATCTCCAGGCAGCCGGGCAAGGGACCTCCTCTAGGGTCCTCATCACAGCTGGCCTCTCCACTTCGACAGGGCAATGCCCCTTGGTTTTGAACTCCAGTGCCCCAGGGTCCCGCCCCCGGGCTCACACCTCCGGGCCAGGGCTCACGTTCATCCGGCAAAGGAGAGAGTCCAACATTCGGCTTCAGAGACAGCCCCTGGCGCAGGAGCACGGCCCAACTGTGGTGGCCGATCCAGACCCCCCCCCCCCCGCCCACTACCGCAGGACCTGGACTCAGAGTATCCCCCACCCTGTACCAATAGCCCTGGGGAGGACAGGGACACAATTTCCCCTGCCCCCGGACCTCTCCCTGTACTCATAACCCCGGGGAGGACAGGGCCAAAATGCCCTGCCCCCGCTAGCATTTGCCCATTACCCTAGGAGAAGACAGGGGAATGCACCCCCCAACCCCTGTACGCATCACCCTGGGGGGACACTGAGCAGCAGCAGGTGCACTTTGTTGGTGCCACCCCCCTCTCCCCCAGTGGGCTCCTGGATGCCACCCTGTTTGGGCCCATCGCTCTCAGCTGGGGACAAGCCGGGGCCCGCAAGGTCCCAGATTCTCCACCAGCTGCTGGTGCAGGGAGGGAGCAGGAGCTGGGGAGGGAAGGAGGGAATGTGAGCGCGGCAGGGGGTGAGGAGAAGTGGAGGAGAGGCAGAGGGATGGCAGCCGCTGTTCCCTTCCCAAGCTCTTCCCTCCTGCTCGATTCCAGCCTGTCAGGAGGAATGGGGGACCCCCACTTCTCACCTCATCTACAGCCAGAGCATCAGCTCTCCCCAAAGCCTCCCCCAGGCCCTGGCAGACAGCTCCCCCCTCCCCCAGCATCCAAGAGCCACCAGGGTGGGGACGGCTGGTGGATTTGGTCCATGTCCCAGCCGGGCTGTACGAGGTCCCCAGAGATCAGCGCTGGGTCCCACCTTCCAGCGTGGCATTGTCCCCGTGATGCTTTGGGACCCCCCCACTCCGATTGGACCCCCTCTGCACACAACCCAGCTGGCCACCCGCAATCCCACCCGGCTCCTGCTGCCGGTTCCCATTCAGCCCAGGCCCCTCGAGAGCCAAAGACAAGAAGGGAAACTTGAGGGCGCTGGGCTGGTGCCACCTACCAGGTCCTTGGGCAGCTGGGCGAGTACGGTGTAGGTGGAGAGGTGGCTACACAGGCATTTGGTGTGAGCCGGGAGGGTCTCCAGCGTTTGGCAGCTCTCGGTGTCCCAGTTTCCAGAGCCAGCATCCCTGATTAATGGGATGGGAGAGCAGGAGAGAGAATGATTTAAAATGATCAAACACACAGAGCGCCCCCAGCCCCTCGGCTCCTGTGCCGGCTTAACCCTTCGCTGGCGCCACCCACCCCACGGCCGTGCGGCGCCAGGGCACGGTCTGGGCGGCTGCTTTAGCTCGTGACCCAGATGCTGGGGCAAAACCCTGCCCTTCCCCCCTCCTTGCCCCGGGCTGTGCTGACGAAAGCCGGCTCAGCTCCATCCCACCCCCCACCCCGCACTCCTCCCCGCCCCCCAGACGCTGATCCCTAGGGGGCTGAACGCTGCACAGAGGCCTGATTTAATCTGAAGGTTCAGGTTGCTGGCTGGGGTTGGGGGTTAAACTCCAGCAAGGAAGGGAGAGTGCCCGGCCCAGGAAGGGTGGCTGGAGGCCAGCCAGGGGTTGGAGCCAGCTGCTCTCCTCCGTGTGCTCCCCCACACCCCACCTGGCTTTGGGCTCTTCTTCCTTCAACCCACATGTATTGAAAGCGAACGAGGACAGAGTGCAACTAAATGAGCCAGGCCAGGATCCCTGCCGCTGAGCCCCGAGTGATATAGCCCGGGGAGGCGGGGGGGGGGGGGGAATTCCAGCATGAGTGGGGGCAACTTCACACCTGCGAGGCTGGGCACGCATGTGATCCAGGGCACCACTCCCTGCACGCGCGGGCTCACGGCCACGTGGCTGGCTGCGTGCAAGGCCAGAGGCGTGTGCACAATGGCGTGCAACGCTGCCACTCCCAGCCAATGGGGTACGCCTCTCCTCTCCAGATCAGCCTGGCGTTCGCCCCGAAAATCCCAGCTGTGGCTCACCCACCAGCGCAGCCTGCTGGGAGATGCCGCTTCACCCCGCACGTTGGCTCCCTCTCCCCTGCCCCCTGCACTTGCTCTGCTGCTGGAAAGGAAACGGGAGGGGAGGGGACGGAGCCAGCAGTACCAGGCTCTTTCCCCTTTCTCTGGGTCGAGGAGCCTGCCTGCCCCACCCACATTCCTGCCCTGCGTGTGCAGCTGGTGCCAGCCACGGGCTCACCAGCGTGGGCGCTATTGAAGCTGGAGCTGTTTCTGGCAGATACATTTTGAACGTGCCCCACTCTGGCAGGAGGAGCCATTGCACAGGGTCTCCTGGAGACTAGGAAGCGCCTGGTGCCCAGGTAGAAATGAGAAAGAGCATCAGCTTTGAAACACAGGGCCCATGTGTCAGGCGGGAGGGCGAAGCTCTGCAGCTGGGCATGCAAAGCCAGACCCCACCGTGCCCAGAGCTGCAGCCCCCAGGGTCACCCAGTCCCAGCACCCATGGCTGGCGTTTGCAGAGATGCCAGGTGCCCGCAGTGCCCATTCGCTTCTCCTAGCATGGCAAGTGCCCAGAGCCGGGGTGCCAGCAGAAGCGAATGGGCACCCACAGGCCTAAGTCCCCGAGAACTGGCTGAGCCCAGCATGTGCCAACTCCGAGCCGGGGAGGCCGGAACCAAAAACCCAGCCCCAGATTTTGGTCAAGTCCAGCCTCTGGCCCATCTCGGGTCCCTGCCCAGCAGGGCTGCACTGGAACCAGTAACCCAGAGACGAAAGGCCCCGTCACCCACTCCCAAGCCACATCATGCCCTCAGGGCCCCAGCAGTTGCCTGGGGGGGGTGTCCCCCCTTTCTGGGCTGGAGGTCGGAGCATCACAGCCAACACAGCCTGTCCGCGGGAGACGGCTGGATTGGGATTGTACATCACGGGGGCTGCGGGGGAGCGTGAGCCATGGCGGCTGCGACATGCGGAGGCTGACAGAGTTACAGCGAGGTTGCTCTGGCAACCCGAAGGGAGGCTGCCAGGCCGGGAGGCTGCACTGGGCTAGATCCAGAGTTTGCAAGGCCAGAAGGGGACCCCTGGGATCGTCCCACCCGACCCCTGCCAGGCAGGCCACCGAACTCCTCCCATAGCTGCTCCCGCAGGGACAGACAATATCGAGGTGCTAAGGCCAAGAGCACTCCCCCTTGGCACGGCCCCACTGGCCCCCAGCCCAGGCAGTACCGCCGTCAGAGCGCAAGGCCGGGACCACCGGGGCCACTGCCTCCCCCTCCCTGGCAATCTGCCCCCCTTGATCACTCTCCCTCCCCTGGTGCTCTGCTCCAGCCCGTCGCTAACACACTGCATCTGGCAAGCTGCAGGCATCCGTCTCCAGCTTCCAGCAGGCGCTAATCAATACCGGGATTAGCAAAATTAACCCATGGCCACAGGGGGTTTGGCCTCATTCCGGTCTCCTCACCCTTTCAATGAGGACGTGGGCCAGGGCGGGGGAAGGAGCCCATTAGATCTCGCCTTGCTGTATAAGAACCCGTGTGCCAAGGATAATGGGGTGGGGAGCTTTGCTCGGGGCTCTGCTTGGGAGACCAGGGCAGCTTCAGCTCGGGGGAGTGGACAGCACTACACAGGGCCCCCCCATCTGGATCGCTGGCTCCCTCCAGCCAATGGCCAGTCCCCTCCCTAAACGCCAGTGAGGCTGGGGCGGGGAAGGCACCGGAGTAGCAGCGGGACCCTGTTAACCCTCCAAGCTTTGCGGGGGATGTGGGTCCCCTTCTCTTCCTCCTCTCCCCTGCCAAGAAACCACAGGCTCACCCACAACCCCTCACCCAGTCTCTGGTCCTGGCAAGTCAACCTGCCTCTCTGTGGCCAAGATGGGTGGACATGCCCGTGGGGCGGCTGGGGGCCCGGGCAGCGTGGGGGGAATCGGGGAAGGTTTGCAGCAGCAGGGAGCCTGGGCACCTGCCCGCTCCATGTCACCCGCCATTCTGCGGCCCGGATCACGCTGCAGGGAGGGGAGGCGGCTGGCTCACATCACCCCAGACGTGCGTCCATCTCCCGCGTTCTGCGGCGTGTGGTGAACTCCCTGCAGAGAGCCCGGCCTCCAGCACGGAGCCCTCAGCTACCCAGGAAAGGCAGGTGGGTGCCAGCCCCAGAGTCTGCAGGGGACCAGGCCCAGGTCCTTGTGCAAGGGCCTGCCAGGGGCTGGAGAGCAGAGGGGCTGCACCATGGGCAGCAGGGGGCTAGCAAACCCCAGGGGTCACCCTGACAGAGCCCAGGGCAGGCTGGCGCACAGCCCAGCCGGCAGAGGCTGGCAGGGACGGAACGGCCTGTGCCGCGGCTCTCCGTCCCCCGCAGGCTGAGTGGACGGGTGCCGCTCTGCAAGGGTGGGCAGGCTCCCGTCGCCAGGGTGCTGCCGTGGGGCAGGCCGGGGATGGGGAGGGCAGCACCCAGGGCCTAGTGCACCTGTTCCATACGCCCCAGCTCTGCCCCTTCTTTGAGGCCCCGCCGCTGTTCAGGGAGCCCCCCCGAGAGACGCCGGGCCCAGAGCCGCACTCACGCTTTGGAGTAGTCCCAGGTGACGCACTGCGGGTGCGAGGTGCCCTGCAGACAGACAGAGCTGGGTTAGCAGAGACCCAGGGCAGGGACTGGGATGCTCCTCCTCTCCCCGCCCCCACTCACCCCCGCGTCTCTCTGGCTTTGAGCGCGACCCGCTGGCCTCACGACCACCTGCCCGCCACAGCACGGGCCCCTAGGGAGTGACACAGCACAGGCCACGGTGGCTGGTGTCTCAGCAGCATTGAAGCCAAGCAGACTGGGAACACTTGGCCATGGAAACTCCCCCGCCCCAGCCCGCAGCTAGAGGAAGCAGCAGCAGCTCCGGCCTGTGCCCCACTCGAAGACAGCGTCTGTGGGTGGGGCCTGAGGGGCACCGAGGATCGGGACAGCAGGAAGGCGGTGGGAGGAGCAGGGCCCTGCACTACCGGGGCATGCCGGGGTGGGCAACGGGTCAGAGTTTCTCTGCCCCCCGCCGATGGGGCCCGGCAGACGCTGAGCACCCCCCTTGGAACGCCCGGCACTTACATTGAGCATGTGGGAGAGCTCCACGGAGATCAGGGGCTCCGTGGGCTTGGTCGGCGGGCGCACGGTCACGGTGAGCACTCGGGACGTGACGGCCAAGGGGCTCCTGTGGGGACGAGGGAACATCGCGAGACGTTACAGGGGTCAGGACAGGGCTCTCGGGGCGCGGGTACGTCCTGCTGTTGGTCACACGAGTGTTGCTTGTGTGCGTGTGTGCGCGCGCGTGTACACCCCCCCCTGTACGTAGGGGGGTGGAGTGTGTGCACGTGTGCGGTTTTGTTTGTGCCTGGGTGCAGTGTGTGTGTACATACAAACACACCTGTGTCCTCTCAGCTCTCACATTTCAGAGCTGAATTCTCCCCTCTCCACACAAACCTGCTGCTTCTCTCTCTTCCTCCTCCCTGTTCTCAGGTGTTGACAGCAGACACGGGTCGGAGGAACCCTTGGTTGAGTGGCGCTGGCTCCCCGCCCTGCCTCTCACCCCGGTCTCCTGCCTGTGCTTGTACAGCAGCAGACTCAAGACGTGGGCTGCTGGAAGGCCCTGCCCGGGGACGCCAAGCTACAGAAACCCAGACAGGTGCCAGCTCTCATCTGCTGCCCCCTTGCACCTCCAGCACCCCCTCGCCCCCAACCCCGCCTCCAGGAACCAAAGCCTCTGTCCACATATGGTGCCATCATCCTGGTCCCCCAGCCCCAATAGGGTCCACCCTCTCCCTTACCTGCACTTGATCCTGAATCCGGGAACCAGACCGGCCCAGCGCTCGATTCTTCTCCTCCCCCCTCCCCCCGCACACGCTCTGGACATGCAGCGATAACTCCAGTGGGGTCACAGATCGGGGCCCATGGCTGCGGATCACCCCCTTGCAGGGCCCAGCCTTGTCCCACCCCCTAGGGCTGCATTTCAATGTAACGAGCAACTCGGGTCCCCCACCCCCTCTGGAAGCTCTGGTCACTGCCCCCACACCCCGGCCGGCCAGCCACCCACCTGGGAGGAGGTAAAATGAGTCCCAGCGTGCGGTAGAGGATGGCCCCGATCACAAAGTGCGACGACTCGTCCATTTCTGCCGAGAGAGGGGAAGGGGACAGAGCAACAGTGAACAGCGGCTGGCACCAGTCCCTGGGGCCCAGCTCCTCCCACACCCCCAGCCTGGGGACGGGCACCCAGCTGGCCCTCCTGGGAAAGGTTGCAAGTCATTCCGTGCCCCCTTTTCCAATGCGCACCCTTCCCCATAGCCTGGGAGTGCAGACAGGCCCCTTCCCCTGCCCTCCGGGACTTAGGGGCGGCTCTGTCCAGAGGAAGAGGTTACAGCGGTGGAGTGGAAGCTAGATCTCCTGGGTTCTATGCCCGCCCTGCTGTGACTTGCTGTGATTCGCTGGGGTATGTTGCTGAGTGGCTTCGTGCCTCGGTTTCTGCACCTGTAAAAGCGGGCGAAGCGCTGGGAAGGGGAAGGGCTTTGGGAGCCCTGTTAAAGCACCACTGTCGGGGGAATGCCGACACCTGCATTTGCTCCCATGCGAACATTGCCAATGTGCCTTCGCACACATGAACGAGGCCACCTGCATCAGCACCCGCACTTGGGGAGCTGCATTGGCACACCTGCCTGCAAACACACCCCTCGCCCGTGTGCATACCCACCCCTAATCCCATGGGAAGGAAGACGCGGACCCGCGCACACTGCAGCCCCTGCTGCTCTCCCGCCGGGGCCCCGGCCCCGCCTTACCAGAGGAGGAGAGGCTCAGCACCGACTTGGGGATGAAGAGCTTGTCCTCCGAGTGCCGGGCCCAGTCCTTCATGCCCCGGCGCCCCTTCATGGGAAAGTTGATGTCGCTGGAGACGGCCGAGACGGGCTCTCTCTGGATGCTGATCACTGCGAGGCAGGGACAGGGAGAAAGGGTCACTTCCAGCCCCTGCCTGCCTGGGCGCATGGGCCAAACTCAGGCTTCCCTGGCGCCCTTGTCCACTGGTCTCCTGGGAGCCCGCCTGATGCAGCCCCCCGGGCTCCCAGCCTCTCTGCTGCTGCACCGGCCTGGGACCCCCATACTCCCCGCAGGATAAAGCGGCCCCAGGCCCTGCTGCCTCCACGGGCCGCCCCAGCCGGCCACTCACCCAGGTTGTCTGTGACCACAAGGGAGCTCTGGAAGGCCTTCAGCGCGTCCCCCACCAGGTGGATGAAATCTTCCACCACCTTCATGAGGTACACAGAGCCAGGCGACACCTGCACACACAGAGAGAGGGGGCTACCAGGGGCTCAGGTACGGCGGGGAGAGGAGAAGGGGGTTATCATAGGGGCCCGGGTACGGGTGGGGAAGGGGGTTATCACAGGGGGCCCAGGTCCGGGGGGAGGAGGAGAAGGGGGCTACCACAGGAGCCCAGGTCCGGGGGGAGAACAGGGGCTAGCACTGATCCAGGCCATGCTTAGCCTTAGGGGAAGGGATGGGTGCTGTGGGGAGGGGGTTCCCTTTCATCCAGAGCCACCTCCCCATCAGCAGAGCCAGACCTCTCCCCCACTGCTCCCAGCGTGCCCCAGTCATGTCTAGGAGTCTCCAGCCACCCACAGGCAGGGAGCTGGGCTCCCACAATTTCATGGGACCACCAAGTCAATCCTGGCAGGGCCGGCCTACCCCCAATCACCTCTGCCCCCACCCCATATGGCTATTTGGAGACCCCAACCGCATGGGCTTCCTCTCCCCGCCAAAGCCTGGACCCCTTGGTCTGCACGGTCCCGGCTGTGGGGCGATCAAAGACCCCGCTGAACCACAGCTCCCTCTCAGCCTGCCCCACCTCCCAAGGGCCGCTCAACCCAGAGACGCCCCCCCACAGGCGGCCCCCAGCCCGATACCTCCCACAGCAGCAGACAAGGCCCCAGAAAAGCTCCCAGACCAGGTGCCCTCTGGACAGGGCTGAAGCCAAAGGGCCATCTCCCGATCCTGGCCCCTCTAGTCTGGGCCGGGCACGGGAAGGGCAGCCCCACGAGCTGGGTGGGCAGCATTGGCACCATGCAACCCCCTGCTCTGCTGAGAGCCTGTCATGGCCACAGCCGCGCCGGGCCAGCCCAGCGCCCGCCTCCCTGAGGGGCCGGCTCACCTGCTGGGCGTCCTCCCACTTGTCTCTGTTCTCCGAGTCCACCATGTAGCTGACCACCTGGAAGAAGCGCTGCAGGGAGCGGAGGAGAGGGGGCGTGAGGGGGCGGCCCCATGACACATGTGGGGGATGGGACAGGGGGCTTCCCCCGGGCACGGCCGGGAGCCTCGAAATTCCACTGCCCTGAGGACCTGCCCCTGCACGCCCCGGCAGCCCCGGCCCCACCTGCCCAGCTCCAGCCGGGATTCTTCCTGGCCCTGCTGTGACCACCTGGGTTGCTCCCAACCGAGGGTCACCCACTCCCCCCACCCTCCTGGTGGAAGCCGAGCTCCTACACCGGCTCCCCCCCGCCCACCAGCTCGGATCCAGGCCAGGTGCAGCCGCTGCTCGTTAGCCTGGCAGAGGCAGCCGAGGGGACCCCAATGCACACGGGGCCAGAGATGGCAGGTGAAACCAGAGCCAGACACAAAAGGGGACATGCCAAGATCCTAGGGCTGAGCCCCCCCAGGCACGATGCCAGAGAGGGGGCAGGGAAAGGCAGCCAGCAAAGAGCCCATGCTGGCCTCTCCACGGTGCCCCGGACTCCCTCCCGGGACCTCTCTGCAGGGGCCGGCCGGGCGGTACCTGCACGTCGTCGGAGGAGGGGACGTAGGTGGCTCTCTTGAAGGTGTCGGTGACGTTGCGCAGGATCTCCACCGAGAAGAGCAGGTCCCCGCTGTAGTACGTCCGGCGGGCCACCAGCTCCAGCAGGCTGCGCACCACCTGCGACATGCCCTCACCCGCCAGCAGGCGCTGCCCCTTGGCCAGGTGCTCCCGCAGCTTTCCGCGCACAGGGACAGAGACGGGGGGAGATTACCCAGCAGCTGGCGGTTCCCTGGGTCTCTCTCCCAACCCACCCCGAGGCAGCAGCCGGACAGGATTCCAGTCTGGGAATAACACAGACATCCACAGGAGCCGCCAGGGTGGTTACCCATGCACCCCCCAACAGGGCCCCTCCTGGGGAAGTTCCCTGTGCCCCCCACCATCCCAGGAGCCACCACTGCAGGGCCCGGGGCCTTGCTCCTCTTCCCCCAGGCAGGAAAGTGCCATACCCATGCCAATCCCTCTCCTGGCCCCCCCACAGCAGCCCCTGTGGATTAGACTGGGAGTCAAGGAAATCAGGAACGTTGGATCCTAATCCAGCTTCACCATTGAGTCACTGTTCAGGGTGAGTCACTCCCCTGCCCCGTGCCTCAGTTTCCCCATATGCCAAACAGGGCTAACGCTAATCAAGGCAGCTCCTTGCTCTACCTCAGCAGCACGCTTGGCCTTGCCAGGGAATGGGACAGACAGTGAGAACGGGGAAGATGGCAACACAGAGGGATAATTAGCATCAGCCCCCTCTCCCCAGCCAGGGCGGGCGGGGGAGGGAGCCGGGGGCAAGGATGTTAATTAGGTTCAATTGCAATGAAATATTCATGCAAAAGCAACAATTTCGCTGGCGGCTGGCGGGGGGAACTGGGGCTGCTTGGCTGCTCTGTACTCGGGGAGCTTTTGTCTGCCAATCCCAAGAGCCACCCGGCTTCTGAGCGGGGGAAAGGGGCAGGGGCGGGATCGGATGTGGGGGGACCGGCTGGCTTCGCAGGGGCTCCCCTCTCTCCCTTGAATGGTGGGGATGAGACTGGCACAGGCGGGTTCAGTGCACACGGCAAAGCCCTGTGAGGCCAGGAGTTCAGAGCCCGCCGGGACGGGCACACCTGTGAGGTCTGCCTAGCAGACCCAGCCTCCTGCCCAGCCAGAGGGATCATGGCCAGACTGGAGTTGCGGGTCAGTCCCCGCCGCCTTGAGCCACAATTGCTCCGTGGGCAGCTCGTGGGGCTGGGGAAGAGAAGGGGGCAGAGAGCAGCCACCCAGGGGCTGGAGGGACTGACGAGGAGGGTCGGGTCACAAAGGGTTAATGAGTAAGAGCGGGGTGGTACGGAGGTGGAGACAGCTGTGGGGGACGGGGCTCCCCAGGGAGGAGAGAGGCTCCAGGGTTGGGAGAACTGGAAGCCAAGGGAGGAAGGTCAGATCAGACGGGGTGTCAGTGGCCCAGCGGGAGCCCCATGAAGCTGGCCCAGGGGACATTCCAAGGAGGAATGAGGACCTTCGCCTGGAGCAGTGAGTGCAGCAACCCCTGCGCCCCAGCTCTGAAAAGCGCCAGATCAAAGCCCACCCCCCAGGCATCCGAACTCCCTAGGAGCCCCCAGCTGGACAAGAAACCAGAATCCCCCCAGGGAAATGACCCTGCCCCCGGCTGGCTGCTTGCACAGGGCACACGGGGCAACATGGGAGTCACTCAGCAGAGGGGTCGGGGCTGGCAACGGGCACAGAGCTGGCAAGGCGGGGGGAGGGGGCTGGCTCTGCCCCTGTGCGCGGGAGTCTCAAAGCAACGCAGCTCGCCGGCACTGCCAAGGCCACCGGGGTGCCAGGCAGCAAAGGCGGCGCCGGCGAGGGTTGGGGGTCGGGGGAGTGCGTGGGCCCGCCGGAGTGTGCACCTACTGAGAGATGTAAGTATCTGTACTCGTGGGAGATGCACCGGGCAAAGCTGGGCACGCCCCAGTACGCCACCCCGTGGGCATTCAGCAGGCACCGGCGGCTGGCGGATCCTAGACAAAGGGGGGGGAAAAGAAGAATGGAGAACCCAGCCTGTGAAGCCCCTGCCCCCACCGCAGCCCCTCACCCCCCAGCTCCAGAACCCACAGCCCCCAGCCCCAGCAACCACCTGCAGTCCCTGCTCCCCAGTGTCCGCAGCTCCCCAGCACGCCAGCAGCCCCTGCCCCCCAGCCTCAGTGCCCACAGCCCCCAGGCCCAGCTCCAGCCCTGGAGCCTGCAGTCCCCCAGAGCCAACGCCCCCAGGCTCCCAGTAGCAGCCTGCAGCCACCCAAACCCCACCCAAGAAGGTGCCGTGGGGACCCAGGGTGCAAAGCCGGGCTGGGGAATCAATTCTAGGAAGGCAGCAGAATTACTCAGGGGCCAGCAGCCTTCACTCAGCTCGGCCCGGGGAGTGCGAGGGGGGCACGACAGAAAAGAGCCTGCTAGCAAGTGAAGGGACGGTGCCATGGCCGCTCACCGGTGGCATTGGGTGGGCATTTGTTGTAGACGATCTCGCCAGCGGCTGTCTTCTTCCAGGTCATCAGCATGACGTACTCATCCTTGCACATTTCGTGGAAGGCTGCCAAGGGAACGCGGGGGTGAGACGGGCCCACAGACAGCTGCTCTACATGGGGGGGCCACTAGACTGGGGGCAGTGGGGCTGGGCGGGACGAGCCGGCGTGTGGCAGGTTGGCTGGCGCGGGGAGGAAGGACTGGCTAGTGTCAGGCTGACTGGCTTGAGAGAGGGAGCTGGACGGACGGCAGGAGGGTGGAAGGAATGTGGGAGAGTCGGTGGAATGATGGACAGACAGACAGAAGGGACGGTGGGTTGGTGGAAGGACGGACGGACAGACGGATGGAGAGACGGCGAGCAGGTGGAAGGATGGGCAGACAGACAGACAGTGGGTGGGTGGAAGGACGGACGGATGGACAGATGGATGGAGGGACAGTGGGCGGGAGGAAGGACAGACGGACGGCTGGCTGACTGGCAGGGCAGGGCAGGGCAGGGCAGGGCAGGAGGGCCTGGCTGGACGGAAGGGTATCAAACCAGCTGGCCAGAGAGAAGCAGGGCCCCTGGGTCCCATTGCGGTGCCAGGCCAAGGCAGGGGGACCCCGCGTGCTGGGCTGGGGGCGGAGCAGGGGCCAGCAGACTCTCCGCCCCGTACCTGGGCACTTCTTCTCACTGCACGTCTTGACCTCCTCTCCGGAGCCCTCGCACGGGTAGCCTTGCATGCCTGTGCCCTGGCACATCCTGAAACGTCTCTGCCAGCCCGTGTCGCACGTCTTGGAGCACAAGCTCCAGTGGTTCCACGGGCCCCATTTGCCGTCGGCTGCCGGGAGAGCAAGAGACGCGGGTTAGGACCCTGCTCCGGGCGGCGGGGGGACCAGCCAGGCAGCCGAGCGAGAGGGGCGACAAGGCGGGGGCAGGGCCACGCCAGCCCATAATGACTTTAATCAAATATTCCACAGATTATTAAACCCATTAATCAACCGTTTCTGCCTCATTTCAACCAAATGAGACAAACGTCCCCTCGTGTCCCAGGACGTCCGCAGCTAATTAGTACCACCCCCACGCCCGGCATTCCCATCCTTTCAGCCGCAGCACACCCGCCCTCCCCCCGACCCATGCTCTCGCCCTCTGCCTGCCAACCCCGGGGAGCCCAGACAGAGCCTGCTTCCCCTCTCCAGGGGGACCCCCTCTGCCCACAGCCGGGCCCCTGCGTGCAGGGCTCCAGGCCCCTACGTGACTCCCCATCCCCCCTGCGTCCCCTCCTGACGCTCCCCTGTTCAGTCCATTGGCTGGACCCCCGCAGGGCTGGGGAGACCCCCACGCCCCAGTGGGTCAGAGTCCAGGGAGACACTGCTGAGGTTCAAGGCATCGGCCTCTCAGCCCTGCACAACAGTGAGTCAGTATCGCAGCCAATCCTATATAGATGGGGAGTCCAAGGCGCGGAGCAGAGAAGCGACATGCCCCACAACTCTCAGCAGAGGCAGGGCTCGAAGCTGGGCTTCCTGCCTCCTAGTCCAGTGCCCCAGCCTTTGGGCCACACCGCACGGCCTCGCCTCTTGCCCCCAGATCCAGGGGCGGAGCGTTCACCCTTAGCCCTGGCCCAGGGAGCGGCAGGTTTGCAGCACCGCGCGCTGACCTTGGACTCTCGCGGGGCTCAGCAGCCCGGCTCCGGTCTCTGCCAGGGAGGGTCCCCTCCCCGGGTTCTCTCTCCCCGCTCCGATGAGGCAGCACGGCAGCCAGATGGGCCGCGTGACCCGCCAGCAGCCGGCGCCCCCGACCTTTCCAGGCAGCTCACGGCAGCCAAGTGACATTTAAAGGTCAGCAAGCGCGTGACAGCGTCTGCCGTTGCCTCGCTGGGCCGAACCCCCGGCCTCACTGGGGGGCTGGGTGCACAGGGCCTGCCCGGACCCACCCGAGGGGCCGGGACTGACTGGGGTTAGCGGGAAGGCTCAAGGCCAAGCCAAGAGCCTCCTCAGGAAACTCTTGGAGACCTGCTCGCCCCGCGCTGGCTGTCAGGCGCAGGCCAGCAGGAAAGAGCCACCCCCAGCACAGAGGTGCAGGAAAGGACCTTGGCTCCGCTCCGCGTGCGCGAGAGTCCATGAGCCAGCTCCACCTTCTATGACCCACTTGTGCACACTCTCGTGCACTTGCCCAGGCTGCATTTGCACGTGCCAACTGCACTGAAGCACACGCATGCAGGCTGCGGGGGGGGAGGGGGGAAGAGGGGAGGGCAGCAGGAGAGAACCCCGGATCTTTGGCTCCACCCAGTGAACTGACAACAAACTTCCCCGGCTAGCGGCACGGCGAAGGGTTAAACCGTTCTGCGGGGAGCCTGGAAGGTCAGCCAGGACATTTCCTAGGGTGCTTGGTCCTGGCAGCCACGGATCAGCCCCGTGGCCCCTTGTCAGCGCAGCTGCCCCCACGTGTGCACACGAGCAGTTCTGGGCGGTTGTGAAGGTTCACGTCAGTTCCCCGACACTGCCGGGAGCGCTCGTGCACGGACGCATTCCCAGAGCTGCGTGCTGGGGCTGTCCATGTGAGCCAGCTAGCTCCCGGTGCCATCACGAGCACTCGCACCGACACCTGTGCACCCCACTCTCTGGGGGAGCCACGGCCCCGTGGCAGGCCCACGACTCCGCCGTGCCACGGGGCTAGCGCTCGAGTCCAGCGGGGAGCCACAACCATCACCAAGCGAGCAGGCGATGAAGGGCAGCGATCCCCGCCCAGGGACCCGCAGATCGCAGACGCTCAGACACTGGGGAAGCACACGTGAGCGTGTAGCACCACAACAGCACGTCTGAGCTCAGCTCATGCGAGCGGGAGCCCCCCATGTCCAGTAGACGGTGCCCCCAGCTCTGGACGTCCCCTGTCCCCCAGCTCCTCTGTTTTAGCTCTTCTAACAGCCGACAGATCGGCGCTATGGTGGGGAGAGGCAGCCGGGGCCCATCTGTCACTGTCGCCCGCTGGCGGGCAGTTCCATCCCCTCCGTGGGGATTAGCGTGCCTATGGAGCGCAGCTGGTGACCCAGACGGGTTCACGGGACCTGTCTGTGGCTCGGTTTAAATGTGTTTACGCCAAGTCTGGGCCCCAGCTCGGGGCCTGCCGTGGAGCAGAGAGGCCAGCTGCTGCGGTGGCCACAGGCTAGGAAAGAGCCAGAGCTGGATGCAGATCCCGAGAGAGCAGCTGAGACCCGGATCAGAGACCCAGGACAGCAACTGCCACCTGGCTGGGGGAGCAGGACAGAGCCCACTCCATAGCGAGCACCACACAACCCTGGATCCAGGAGACAGGGCATGCCACACAGAAGGGACAGGCAGCTGGGGGCAGCGCCAGCTCCTCTCACTGCACATCAGCAGTGGACAAACCCCCATTCACTGGGCAAACCATGCCAAGCGTGAGGGCACAGCGATCCCCCCCACCGCCGCTCACAGCCATAGTGACACACGGGCATCTCCCTACCTTGGCATGGCAACGCCGCTCACACCCACCGCAATGGAATACAATGCACGGGGATCTTCTGACGCAGCACCGCCACTCACAACCACAGTGACACACGGGGATCCCCTGACATAGCACCATCGCTCACACCAATAGTGATGCATGGAGACCCTACCCCTGATGTGTCACTGTCACTCACACACCCTGCAACACGCACAGGTACCCCAACATGGCACCGCCACTCCCACCCATAGCAACACACGGAGATCTCCTGATATGGCACTGCCACTCACAACCACAATGACGCACAGGGATCCCCTGACATGGCACCGCTGCTCACACCCATAGTGACACACGGGGATCTCCCGACACGGCACTGCTGCCCACGCCCATAGTGACACACAGGGATCCCCAGACATGGCACTGTCACTCAAACCCAGAGCGACACATGGGGACCGCCCTCAACAGGGCACTGAAACACCCACCAGGATGCCTGGGGACCCCCCGACCTGGCACTGCCGCTCACCCCCAGCGCAAAGCAGGGCCCTCCGAGCACACACAGCTGCTCACACCCAGAGCGACACACGGGGACCATTCTCCCAGCCCCCTCCCAACACAGCACCACTGCTCATACCCAGTCACTGCAAGGGGGCATTTACCCTCACAGAGATGCTCCTACTCTCCCCCTAGAGTCCCTGCACAGGGGTTGGGCCCCAACACGCCACCACCGGACTCGTCTGCACAAGAGCAATGCCCAGCCTTGCGTCTCCAACCCCTCCAAGCTCTGATGCCCTCCCCTTGGCTTGTCCCAGCCCCTCCGCGCCCTGCTCCGCCCCAGTCCCCCGCCCAGTGTGAGGAGTGAGCGTGAGCCTTACTTGGGCAGTCGGGGCTGGCGCACTCCCTGGCGTCGGCGTGGGCTCCTTTGCACTCCGCCCAGCCCTGGCCCGAGACACTGCACTTGCGCGTGCGCTGCTGGGTCCCGTTGGCACACGACACCGAGCACCGGCTCCACGAGCCCCACTCCAGCCACTGTCCTTCCACTGCGGGGGAAAGCACAGGAGAGAAGATGGTTAGTGCACACAGGAACTGGGTGGGGGGGGGGCAGGGGAAATTCCTCGTGGTCCCCATTTCCGGATCCAGGCACGAACCTCATTCTCCCTTATCCACAGTTACGGGCTTCAGCCACACAGTGGCAGAGTGTGCATCACGTCCCCCTCTAGTGGCTGGTCGGTTAGAGGGTAACAGCCTACTGCTGCTGTCACCTAACAGCCACTCCTAGAGCTGAAACGCCAGCTGCCTGCAGTGTGGTGCTCGAGGTTCGGGGGTCACATCCTGCCTCCCTGCAGTGGTTGGGGCAGCGCCACCCAGGTGGGTGTCACCGGGACCTGGACCACTCTGAAGAACAGGGCTGGTGGCTACTGTTCCCTGTGCACAGTGGGGCCACTGGCACTTATGGCGAGATGGCACCAGGCCATGGCGAGGGGGGGGCACGTGCAGGGGGACGATCAGCCTAGCCCCCATGAGTGGTCCTGCTGCCGAGGCTCAGTGGATAGCAGTTCAGCCTGCTCCCACCAGCTTCTTTACAGGGAACAGGGAGGGCAGGCTGAGTGGGGCCGGGAGGTCTGTGGGGACCCCGGGCTGAGACGTGTGAGCAGCAGCTCAGCTCTGTCGTGCATCCGGAGAGTGGAAGGGTCCTGACCTGACTACGCCCCTCCCGGCCCAGAGCAGGATGAACAATGAATCCTCCCGCTAGCCGTAGCAGGGACCTTGCTGGGGGGCAGAGCAGCTGCGACTCCTCCCCTCCGCAGCTGCCTGTCCCCTGGCATCTCAGCGGCTGCATGAGATCCGGCCCAGTGTGGATCTTTCTAGGGGGTGTTCTGATGGGCCCAGCTGGGAAGAACGTTAACGCCACCCTGTGCCAGGTGGCAGCCGAGAGCAGCGGGGACACATGCAGGTTATCCAGGCCCCTGTCCGCCTCCTGGCGGACGTGAGCCCCGAACTCCCTGCCCTGATCATCGCCACGGAAATGCAGCAGATCTGCTCCCTGGAACCAGGAAGGAGGGTGACACTGACCCACGTGGGGCTCAGGGATGGCCCCGCGGGCCAGGGGGTGGAGCTGGGAGACAGGCCCGGCTCCTACGCGGGGCAGCGTGCGAGCTCAGCAACTAGTGAATACGTTTCCTCCCCGATGGGATAACACAGCTACTTCCCCTCCCCACGGGCTGGGAACAGCCCCTCTGCCCCATCAGCTGGCAACCTGCCGCCATCAAATCAATAACTGAAAAAGAGCGAGAGAGCGAGCGCTTCGGGCCAGATCCGCAGCCGGTGCGGCCACCACCCCTTACCTGCAAGGGGATCCGGCCCACTCACTCCCGCGAAGCAGGGCCCATCGACACCAGCGGGGGAAGTTGCTCTTTGCCTCCCGTCATTCCCGTTTCCTCCTGCTGGCTCCCAGCGGGCACCGTGGGGCTCTGGGAAGGTTCCCGCCCTGGCACACCATCCCCCGCCCCACTCTGCCCTTGAGGGAATTGCTCATTAGCCCTGGACACAAAGCTACTTACAAACGACCCTCCCACAGCCTGCTGGGGGCTACTCGTCAGCTTATCCCCAGCCCCCAACAGAGATGGGTGACAACTGCCCATCACACTGGGTCATGGGCAGAGCTCGGAGGGACCCGCTGGCAGCCCAGGTACCCCTGGGCCTGTGAGCTAGGGAGACACCCAAGAGAAGCAAACAGTGTGCAGGGGGAAGAGCCCCCACGTCCCTGATCTCTTGGGGGCTATCCCAAGGGGCTGTGTCAGGACTCAGCATGGAGATGGGGGTTCCACAGAAAGGGGGAGCCCCTCGTCCTCTGCTCTCCCCCGTCCAGCGACAGGGTGGGCAGGAGCCACCGCTGATGGAGCTTTAAAGCAGCAGATACAGATGGGGCGGCCGCCTGCAGCCTCGCTGGGAATTTCACCCCTCGGCTCCGTCCACCTGCAGCCCCCGCCCGCGGAGGGACGGGCAGCAACACCCCTGAGGGGACAGGCCCAGCAGCTGCCCTTGCCTGGCACCGCTCCCAGAGGGCATCTATGTACAATCTCAGCTGGCCCTCAGTCTGCTCCTGGCCCTATGGGGCCCTTTCTCCGACACCCCACCCCCCACAGCTCCTGCCTCAGGCGTCCCCCTTACTCTGCCCTGTATTCCCCATCACCCCAGCCCACAACTCCATTCCTCACTACAGCCCCATCGCATCACCCCCATTTGCCCCCGCACGTCCCCCCGGCTCCTTAGGGGCACAGGGCCCTGTGTGCTAACAAGCCAGGCTGGGGCCCCCCCACGATGCCCAGCCAGATGGCTCACAGTCCTGTCTCCCGCTCCTCCTCCCCAGCCCTCTCCCCCTTCCCCAGGGGCTGGAATTGAGGCTACCCCTGGGGATGCTCAGTGCATTTCACGTGCCTCCCCCGCGCACACAGAAATGCCTCAGCCCCCGGATCACGGGCACCGGCCCAGTCAGCCCAGTCGGGAGCTGGACGCAGGCAGTTCAGCTCCAGAGCTGGGGAACCTGGGCTTTAATGGGGGGGGTGTCCGTGTAAGCTGGAGTCACGTACCCCCTCCCCCAGTCACCCCAGCCGCCCCCTCCGCTCGCCCCCTCCACTCACATTCACACCTCGCTCCCCCGGGTCACCCCCTGCCGGCCTCATTCCGACCAATCTCGCGTCTGAGTCCCCTTCCAACCTGCTGTCCTCGCTCAGGGGAGGGAACACGCGGGCACGCCTCGTCTGCCCCCCACATCCTCCCTCCCCAGCACCACATCTCCATCCATCAGTCCGCGCCCCCGCCATCCCTTCCCTCCACGCACACATCGCACTCCGAGCCTGCGTGGGGCAGCCAGGGGACCCCCATGTCGATCTCTCCAGGCGGCTCCTAGGGCTCCCAGCCCCAGGGTGGGGGGACCCAACGCACAGAACCTCAAAAGCTCTTTGCCTTTGATTTCCGTCCACGTTGGGAGCCTAAATACCTCTGAGGATGGAGCCTAAGTGCTCTGAGACTGCCAAGGGGGGGTGGGCTGCCTTTTCTGAGCATGGCCCGGGTCTGTCTCTGAGGCAAGGCCGCCCCAGGGCTGCAGGATGGCCAGGGAAGGCGAGCGAGTGGGAGAGCGCGGAGGAGAAGAGCCGAGTTACTAACCAGGGCAGAGTGCGATATTGCAGGGCTTAGTCTGCACCTCGGGGCCCTCGCAGGCCTTCCCGCCGTGCTGCGGAGCTATGCAGAGCCGCGCTCTCGTCCTGGCCCCTCGCCCGCAGGTCACGGAGCACAGACTCCACGGGGACCACTCCTCCCACAGGCCGTGCACTGCAATACAGCACACAGCAGTCACGCCTCCGGCCCAGCCCAGGCCGCGCGCAGCATCCGGCATGGCGGGGGATGGGGCCCGGGGGTGCTCCGTCCCAGGGGTGCAGGCCCACCCCCAAAGCAGCTCCCTCACATCAGAGGGAAGGGCTGAGCTGCTGCACTGAAGAACAGGAAGCACTTATGAAATGGGGCTAAAATCCCATCACAGCCAGGGAGGCAGCACAACCCTCGTTTTACGGGTGGGGAAACTGAGGCACAAAGTGCACCGTGACTCCTCCAAGGCTACATAGTGAGTCAGTGGCAATGCTGGGAACAGAACCCAGGAGTCCTGATTCCCACTCCCCTACTCTGACCACTGGACCTCTCCTCCCTCCCCAGGGTGGACATTAGGGCATTTAGGCACCAAAAACCCAAAGTCCCACCTCAAGGCCTCAGCAGGCAAATCAGAAGTCACCAGGTACCAGCCCATCCCATTGCTGCACCGCCCCAGACCCACAGGAGGGGGTGTTGTTCAGCTCTGCCCCCCTACAACAGAGCATCCTCACCTCGGATCTACGGGGAGGAGACAATGGGAGGCAGGAATGGTCTTGAAGATCATCAGAAATGTTAAGGTGACGGGGGTGGGGGAGGCACAGAGACAGCAGAGGAGCGAGGGTCTGTCTCCCACACAGCCAGGTCAGACTCTCCTCCAGTCCCTGGTCTCACACCTAATCCCAACCCCATTACCGTACACCCCCTAGTACAACCTCCTAGCTAGAGCACGTTAACCAAAGGCACCTTTTCCTTAGGGCTGATTCCAGAGGGTGTTCTGGCTGCGGTGGCAAAGTGGGGCCAAGAGTGATTAAAAGATACCAATGAACGTTCGACAGGGTGGGAGATCAGCAGGACCTGAAGCCCAGGGGATCTTTGGGTGATGGCCGACATACCAGGGGTTGAACCGGAGACCACCTGAGCTAACCACATGAGCTGCCACAGCTGAAGTCAGGACTCCCGGGTTCTATTCCCAGCGCTGCCAGTGACTTGCCATACAACTTGGGAGGAGTCACTTCACCTCTCAGTGCCTCAGTTTCTCTAGTTGAGCCTGTAACACACCCACATTCTCTGTGGATAATGCACAGGGGTGGCACTGTAAAACGCTCTCCGCTGGGTTACAATGGGCACCTAACGCCCTTCGGGCCTGTCTACACAACAAACGCGCACTCATTTAACCTCAGGTGTGAATTGAAACCGGTTTAGTGCAAGCCCCTGTGCAGATGGCCTTAGTCCAGTTTCACTTAAGTCGATTAGGAACAGGTTGATTTACACCAAAATAACCTGAAATCAGAACATCTACATGTGGCTTTGCTCCGGTTTAACTAACCTGGTTTCAAAACTTATTTAGATTAATAAAGTTTACGGCTAGAGGGGACCTCTGTGATCCTCTGGTCGGCCCTCCTGGGTAGTACCAGTCACAGATGTTCCCAGAAATAAGTTGAGCTAGGGATACCTTCCCCTGTAGACAAGGCCTTGAAAACCCGCACCTGAATGTCCAGCTGCAAGCCGATGCATGTAGATGGATCAACAGGGGACTCCACTGGCCACCCCCAGACCCTGCCAGGCTGTGAGAACCCAGCCACAGATTCCAATGGCAGGACCAGACACTCATCGGGTTACGGGATCATGGTCCGCTTGGGACTTATAAAAAACTGGTTCATTTTCAAAATTCCAGTTTCTGACTTTTAAAAATAATTCAGATTTGTTAAAAATAAAAGTCACTAACGGAACTATTGCACTGGGGGCGGGGGGGTTCCTGCTCCTCCGTTGATGGCTATAGGGGTCTTGCCAACCATGGTGAAACTGATGAACCATGGAGGGAAAACAGTGAAACCGACTAGGTGCAAAGGGCCAAGTTTCCACAGGCTCAGCACCTGGAGTCAGAGCCAGATTCTCAAAAACCCCCGGCACTGTTCGTCCCCTCCCCCACCACGTCAGGGGAGTGCTGCTCCCTGACGAAAATCTGGCCAAAAGTGCACAGGATAAACACACACGGCATTTTGAGACAGAACTGGGATTTTTTCGGGTTGACGCTGTCCCTTTGCCGACTGGCCCTCGCCTGTGCCCAGTGCTAACAGAAATGCTCCTGCCTCTTCGCTCTGAGAAACCAAAAAGCAGGCTGTGAAGGCCCTGAGCAGGGAGTTTGAAATGGAGTCACAGCGAGGCAACATGACTCACCCAAGGTCGCAGAAGAAGCCAGTGGTAGAGCTGTGAATAGAACCCAGGAGTCCTGACTCCTGCTCCTGGCAGACGTGAGCTATGAGCTCTGATCCCTCAGCCCCCGGAGCTCTCCCTGCCAGGCAATGCTCCCCTACTTATAGACGAGCTGAGAAACATGATGTCATGGCAGGGCGGGGTGGGGAGCCCTTGCGCTTTACACTTCAACGGCTCTGCCTACAATTTCAACATCTCCTCCATCTTCAAAGCCCTTGTGAAGCATCTTTAGCCCTCAGGGAAGCCCTGAGCTTTCTGAGAATCAAACAGCAGCTCAGGGGGGTTGGGGGGAGAATAACCTGAAAGCTCCGGGAAGATGAGGAAAAGATGAAGGCTCCTGAGCCATCACTGAGATAAAAGCCTCCAGCCCGGAGAAAAATCTCCTCCTGGACGGGGGGAGGGGACACAGCCAGTGTCCGCCCGTGGCTGGAGAACGCAGAGGGGAGTTATGACATCACAAGCAGACTCTTTCTGCCCACGCTGTCATTGTGAGACAGCCTATAAACTCCTTAAGGGGGCCAGACGAGACCATCGGATTAGACCAAGAGGGAGAATCCAGCTGCACGGAAGCAAAGGCCCCAATTCTGCAGTGGCCTCGGTTCCCTGGGCCCACCTGCAGCTCATCCTGGGACCCAAGGCCTTGGGAATAGGAAGAAGCCGACTCTTAGAGCAGCTCCTACCCCTGCCCCCACATCGCCCCCTCTTGATAGTGGGGACTGAGTCCACAACAAGTCTATTGTCACTAGCACAGAAAAGCTTGCAATGAAACGAAGCCAGCCCTGGCAATCAGACGGGGAAGATCAGGAAGGGCCAGATAGGGAGGAGAGGGGGAGGCCCTCGCTGGCTATGGCCCTGTCTGGACTAGGATTCAAGGCGTGATCTTAGCACACACACGCTAATACATATGGCAATCTAGGGCGGACAATAAAAATAACATCGAGCCCTTTCCGGCCCTAGCTCTCATTATCCCTTCTGCATTGAGGGGGGAAACAGGCTGAACGAGGCAAAGCACCACGGCAGTCACAGCCTGGGTCTCACGCTGACCCCTCACCCCAGCGTCCTTCCCAGCCTCGGAGCCCCAGACCAGCATCGTGCTGGGCCCAATCCTGCATGGCACCGAGCATCCCCAGCTCTCAGCTGACGCCCAGGGGAACGGAAGATGCTCAGGACCGGGCAGTTCAAGGGGCTGCCTGTGCTGCTGGCCGCTGAGTGCCGGCTGAGATGGATCCCGGCGCTGGCCGCGACAGAGGGTCTGGGGGCGTGCCAGGCAGGGGGACTTATTCCCACTCCTGAGCTCCCAAAGACAACAGCCCCCTGGGGGAGGGGCGGCTAGGCTAGCCCTGCTGGTAGCCAGGGGGTCGGGTGGGTCTGTACTCGGCTGGCCAGGACGCAGCACGGGTTTGCGCCCACCCAGCTGCTGTGCAGACATGACCTGAGTGTAACCCCACAGGGCACAGCACCGAGGCGCCCCCGGCAGTCAGGGAACCTGCTCCCAATGGGCTGGCCACGCACAGCCAGTGCGCCAAGCTTCACATGCCAGCTCCCTGCGCCCTAACCCTGCTAGCCGGTGCCAGGGACACGGGGGCTACAGGCACCATCCTTCGGACCACCTCATGCACCAACTCGATGGGATCCAGGCAGGCGCCGTCCTCCCGCGATTGAGTCCCTCCATCTACCCAGGCAAACACCCTACCCTAAATGCCCCCCTCCCTGCTGGGGGCCTGTGCGGAGACACACAACCTGGTGGGGCTGCTGGGCGCTTTGGCCAGGCCGTCAGCCCTGGGAGTTTCAGTCTGTGCCCAGTTTCGGTAAGGGAGGATCAGGGCACGCTTGCCCCCTTCCCCACTCCCCACCTGGGGGCTTTGGCTCTGTCCTATGGGGGAAGGGAGCTCGGCCCTATGGCTCTGCCTGAGCCTGCGAGCGTCGCGATGGTTTTTGTGGGTGCCTGTCTCCACCTGGAGCGGGACTGAGAACCCACCTAACTCACCGCACCAATGTCATCATCAGGATCATCCGCTTAGAATATGAAGGTCCCGTCCGGTCAGCGTAACGTTAGAGATAAAGACACCCCGCTCACGCACGTCAGCGCCAACGTTCAGCCCTACAGCGGTGTCCCATGGGGGACAAGGATAGGGGCTGCCTCCCACACCCTGCACCTCCCTCTCTCAGGCCACAGGAATAACTACACTGACGTAAATGAGAAATAACGTCTGCTCCAGATTCACGACAGCGTGACCCAGCTCAAAGCCTGGTTCCGCATCCCCTTTGACAGCTGGATCGAGATCTACCCCCGCCCACTCTGCCCTGTCCCAAGAGAGAATCCCTGCCCCGGGCCAGGGCCTCGGGAGTGGCCGCGGAGCCAGGCGCTGGTCTCACACGCCCCAGGTCATTTCACCCCCTCACAGCTGAGATCGGGATCCAGTGGCGGAACCCAGAGCAAGAGTAGAAAGGACAGGAGTTTTTCACTTGGCCCTTAGGACCTCCTGCCCCTGCTCCCCAAGGCAGGATGGGGACGGTAAACGGTTCATGGGATGGCCGGGTCTCCCACGGGAGGGTGGCGTGGGGGCTGGGAGAGAAATCATCACTCCAGCTCAGGAAGGAGGGCAGAGAAACTTAGGGCCACCTTATCCCTGCCGTCCTGATCCCCACAACCCGCCTGCCCTGCAAGCTGGTACTCACTGACGGACCTGGGAGCCCGGGGGTCACCCTGCCACCTGGGCTGGGTGGCTTTGCACCCCTGTAGCGATGCCACATCTCTGCACCACCATGGGGCCAGTTTGTGCCGCTGGCACAGCCGGGTGAGGGGTGGGGGGCCCTACGTATGCAATGGAATAAAGCGCCACAACTCCCCCCTCCACCCTGCCTGCCCCCCGTACCTGGGCAGGTGGCGGTGTTATTGCATATCCGCGTCTCCCGCAGCAGCCCGCTGCACAGCGTCCCATAGGGAGAGGAGACGCAGGAGCGTGTGCGCACCTGGGAGCCCTGCCCACAGGTCAGGGAGCAGACGCTCCACTGAGACCACTCCTCCGCAGCGGGGTCTCCTGTGGGGAGAGAGGGAGACACACATGCTGGCCAACTGGCCTCCTTCAAAACACAGCACACCCCACCCCCACCAGACACACACACACACAATATGCACGATTGGCCTGCGGAACTCACTGCCACATGAGGTCATTGAGCTTAGCAGGGTTAAAAATAAAGGGAATGGACATTTCCCTGGAGAATGAGAGGAGCCAGGTTTACATGGAGGAGGCTTAATAAAACACAGGAGCTTTGGGAAGGGATCAAAGCCCTCCTGCCCCAGGGCTTGACCTAACCTCTAATGTGGTCAGGAGGGAATCTCCCAGGGGGCAGATCATCCTGTAGCTGCAGAGTTCACTGCACCTTCCTCTGAAGCAGCTGCTGCTGGCCAGTCGGAAGCAGGACACCGGGCTCTGCTCGGCTCCAGTCTGGCTCGGTTCCTAGGAAAGCTCCAGGCCAGTGGGGGTTGGGCTGGCAAGCCTAGCAGCTGTTTGGCTGTGCCGGCCCAAGGCTCCATCTCTCTTTCGCCCGTGAGCAGGTGTGATATTGACACTTACAACACTCTGGCTCGTATTAAGCTTGATGATCCGTTTGAAGTTATTGGACAGGCCAGCTGTAGGGATATCAGTTTAAATGAAGAGGGACCGTACGCAGGAGGCCTGGGAAGGGAATTATTACTTGCTGGAGACAGAGGAGCACGGAGATCAGCTGGAACGGGGCGCCCGGCGAGGCGCTCATGTACTTAGTCCGAAATTAAAGGGTGGGATCGAATTCTGGGCTGGGATTACTCACGACAGGCTGGATCTGCTCTCAGCTCTGCCGATAGAAATCAGAAGTCACGTCACTGAAGCCAGTGGACTCAGCTAGTGAAAATCAGCATAAATACGGACCTCCATGGAGCGGCGCTGATTTACACCACGTGGGGATCTGACCCGCTGACCTCAATGGAGCTAGGCCAATTTACACTCACTGGGGATCTGGCCCACTAGATGCAGGGCACCTGTTTTGCTTCATGGTACACGCATGCCGGTGTATTATTTGGAGTGGTTTATTATTGTAGGGTTGCTGGTGAACAGTGCGGCTATGCCCTCAATTTACTACAACTGTAACAATTCATGGCACCTAGGCAGCATCTTTCATCCACATAGGTCAGGGCCCATCGGGCTGACCCTCAGACGTTTGTTATTGTAGGGTTGCGCATACACACCACTTTGTTGTTATGAAGCTCCTTGGCCTGAGCGCTGGGGCCGTTCACGCCACCAATTCAGGCTCCGGCCAACTCGCCAGGCACGGAGCAGCCCGCAGCCCATAAATCAGGGAGTGGGGAACAAGAGGCACTCAGCTGGCCCAGTTGAATGTGCTAAATAAATACGGTTGAACTAACCAATTAATAGGCTGGGTTTTTTAATCCTCTAAGGAAGGTGCAAAGAAAATACAGACAGAGCCAATGAAGTGGGCGCTCAGGCTCGGAACAAAGGAGCTCATTCCGTCTCCATCCCTGGTGCTGCTGCTCCAGAGACCGCGCAGGGCACGTGGGAACGGAAGCCAGACGGTTGATTTTAAAGTGCCAGGGTTTTCTTCTTAATTAAAAGGCACAGAACTATTATCTTCCCTGGGCTGATTTATGGGACAGCCTGGTGGAGAACTGGCTTCCTGTCACACGTAGCTTGCTGCAGAGTGCTGCTGAGGTCAGCCAATTTGGCCCCTGCTTCACCCCAGAAGTGGCTGCCTTACAATGCTTAGCGTTCTGAGAGCACTTCAGTGTTCAAAGAGCGGAGCGGACGTGAGCTAATTATACCTCACCACATCCCTGGGAGGGAGGGAAATGGGATCATCTCCTTGGTATTTTTTGTTTTTACACATGCGGAACTGAGGCAGAGGGGCAGCGGCCCAGATCCTCAAAGGTATTTAGGTGCCTAACTCCCAGAGTGACGTGTGACATGGCCACACAGTAAGTCAGTGGCAGAACTGGGATTAGAACTCGGGGCCTCCTGCTTTTTTAGAACCACCAATGGGCCCCAACCAACAAGGCCCCACTGTGCTGTACGTACTATTATTCATCACGTTTATTATGGTAGTGCCTTGGGACCGTTCAAACTCATCGCGCTAGGCGCTGTACATATGCATGGCAGGACACTCCCTGTCTGAAAGTGCTTACAGTTTAAATAGTCAAAGGGGGGGAGCAAGGATAGAACATACAAGAAGCCAATGGGAAATGGAGGCACAGAGAGATGAGGTGACTTGGCCAGGTCACTCAGGGAGACAGTGGCAGAAAAGGGTACTCAAGCCAGGCCTGCTAGACCCCAGTCTAGTCCCAGCACTATGGGGCCCTGGTCTCTGCCTGGGTGTTCTAGTAATGGAAATAAACCATCATCATCATCAACCCCAAGCCCCGCCCTGCTGTCTCTCGGGGTGGTGGGGAGGGGCCCCGGCCACAGCATCTGGCTAGAGAAGTCCCACACAGCTTGGCTCTGGGCCACGCCTCTTCCACTCCCAGCAAGCGCCACCGGCAGCTGCTGCGTTTGCTTGGGGATTGGTGCACTCAGGGGAGGGCAGATGATGCTGGAATGTCTTCCCCAGCCTGCGGGTAGATTTGTTGCCTCCAGGGGGGCTGCAAGTCTGTCTCTTTACCCCGGAGCTCCTAGGGGAAGCACATGCCTGTGTGTGTCCGGACATGATGCCCCACAGGGACTGGCTACCATTGCTTCTCCAGCCAGCACTGAGCAGGGCGTGGGACTTCCCAAAGGAGCTCGCGCCCTGGTTACCCGTCTCCCACAGAACCCGCCCTCCCAGCACCGTTACCTGTCTGGGCCATGTAAACCCCAGGTTCGTCCGCCGACCTCGGCCACTGAGTTTTCACCTTCTGATTCTCTTCCACGTCATCGCCTGAAAGGAGGAGAGTGAGACACTGGTGAGAAAGCGGGGGTGAGAGGGGTCTGTGCCCTACAGGAGTCTGGGGCTGCTAGAGGGGTCTGTGAGGGCCACTCACGATAGCCCTACACTGGGGGAGTCCTCCCTACCCCCACCACCACCCCGTCACTTGTGGGTTCTTTATGCCATAGGACTGGGGGCCAGAATCTTCTTCTTATCCCCATTTTAGAGATGGGGACACAGGCACAGAGAGATTTCCACGGGTCGTCCATGGACATACAGTGTACAGGGGGCAGGGCTGGGAAGAGAACCCAGGAGTCCTGACTGGCAGGCCTGTGCTCTCGCCATTAAACCAAAGCCCTGTGTGCTTCCCTTAATGGTTCCCGACTCTCTCATCCTCTTCCCATCCCTGCCCCCACCCCCAGCACACAGACTTCACTCTCTCAAACAGGTGCTGGGCTGGAGAAGGGCAGACCAGTGGGGAGCAGGCCAAGCCACCTCCAGATCTCAGAGGAACTGCTGCTGTCCCCAGCCGCAGACCTCACAGCTTTTGCCCTGGCCAAGGAGTTGCAGCGACGTGTGAGCCTCTAATACATATCAGCACACTGCCCACTGCCTCCAACCACACTGCCTCACTGCAGGGCACTACCCACTGCTGCAGCATCACTGCGCTCTTCCTCTCACTGCACTGCAGGGCACTGCCCACTGCTGCAGCGTCACTGCGCTCTTCCTCTCACTGCACTGTCAGGCACTGCCCCCTGCTGCAGCGACACTGCGCTCTTCCTCTCAGTGCACTGCCAGGCACTGCCCCCTGCTGCAGCGACACTGCGCTCTTCCTCTGACTGCACTGCTGGGCACTGCCCTCTGCTGCAGCGACACTGCGCTCTTCCTCTCACTGCACTGCCGGGCACTGCCCCCTGCTGCAATGACACTGCGCTCTTCCTCTGACTGCATTGCCAGGCATGACCCCTGCTGCAGCATCACTGCGCTCTGCCTCTGACTGCCCTGCCCCACTGCAGGGTGCTGCTTCCCCACTGCAGCATCACTGCACTCTACCTCCAACTGCGCTGCCTCACTGCAGGGCACTGCCCCACTACCCGAGGCATGCAGCCTGCATCTTCGTACACCACCCACTGCCTCGTGCTGCCATTGAGCAGCATCCACAGCATCTCAATCCATCCCCTCACTGCAGGATTCTGCAGCCTGCTGCTCACTGGCACACACTCGCTCCACCCAGCTCTCAACTGGCACCTCGTCAGGACCAAGCAGCGGGTGTTCACCCTGGACCGGACCGGAGTCGGGGACACAGATGCTGCGGCAGAGCTAGGGGCGCGGTGGAGGACAAGGCCTGGAATATCAGTGGGAGCTGCGGAGCCAGACTGCGATACATTGGCAAGGTGTTGCCACAGAGCAGGGCTGAGATGCTCCCACCAAGCCTGACTCCGGCGTTCGTCCCTTGACACTTAGGAGACCCCATGTTAAAATAAACCCTCCAAGACGGCTGATCTTGCCCGTGCTGAGCTGGGCTCCCTTCCCGCTCAGGGTGATTCGACCCTTTGCACCATCTAGTTCGCTTCAAAATCCCTTTGGGGACCCCTGCGATTTCATCTGGTTGACACAATTCCCTCTGGGGGCCAGGCAGCCGGAAGCGCTCGTTTCTGGAACGGGCAGAGCCCCCGTGATGCAGAGCCACGGGGCACCAGGGCTAAGGAGCTCCCATAAGCATATCCCCTCTGGAAAGCAGGCGCATCAACGCCCATGCCTGCTGGATGCTCAGAGTATACACACTCACATGAACACGAACACACAGCTCCAGCCCTGAAGAGCTTAACAATACACAGAGGGTGGGAGGAGAAAGGGAGGCATAGAGAGGGGGAATGATTTGCCCAGGTCATAGACAAGAAGAGAACCCAGGAGTCCTGAGGCCCAAGCCCAGCCTGTTGGGCCATGCCGGGCACATGTGGCAGCCTGACCCTGGGCAGGCCGGGGGATGCCAGCAGCACACAGGCTTTAGTGACAGAGCTACAGGTGTCGTCCTGCCCACCGGTGAGCTCACCCAGACCCTGCAATGGGGAGCTGAGCGCCAGCCAGCTTGCAGGATCACCTGTGTCAGGGCAAAGCAGATGGCAAATGCTCCTGAGGCAGGATGGCAACACGGTGCCCTGCTTGAACGCTGGGGGCCCGGGCAGGGCCAGGCAGAACCAGGCCCCAGCTTTGTGGTGTTCCTCCCCCAGCCTCTGCCAGCGAGTTTTGCAGCACCAGGCGAGACACGGAGAGAGGCAGGTACGTGCTCCAAGCACCTTCCCCCTGCCAAGCCCTTGGGCCCACAGAGCACAGGCCAGGAGAGCCGAGCGTGCCGCCTTTCCCGGCCTAGCCAGCACCCTCCTGCAGGCCGCACATCCAGCCGCTGGAGCACAAGAGAGACGGACGGGGAACGGGAGAATCCACGTGAAAAGCCAGCGAGAGGCACGACTCGGTCCAGCATCGCGGCAGAGGAATCTGCAGGGACTAAGGCCCTGGGAGCCCCCCGCTCTCAGATCACTGCGAGATTTTGGGCAGCTTCAGGCCTTCAGCCGCGATCAGCCTGGGGGCCTGCCCTTGGAGCGTCAGCTCGGGCAGTGTGGGGGAGCCAGGGACTCCCCTCGCCCAGCAGGGCTGGAGGAGATGGGCCTACTCACGAGGGCCGCTGGAGCCGAGCTCCCAGAGAGGCGCTGCAGTCGAATTCAGTTCACCCTGAGCAGAAAAGGGAGCCGGGTTCCACCCTTGGGCTGGGGGACACGTTGAAAGGCCTCCCGTGTTCCTCTCCACAGACCCCGGTCCCCAGCAAGCAAGGCACCGAGTGCTGGGATCCCAGCCTCGCCTGCCCCCTCCACGCAGCCCAGCTGCTCCACCCGGGCCCCCCATGGGCCCCGCTGACTTGGTAGCCGAGAAGGGGGCTGCACCCCCCGGGATGTGATTTGAGGGCGGTGCTCTTCGCTCGCCACCTAGCAGATTGCTGCAGTGAGGTGCCGGAAATTGATGGCTCGGCTCACCAAAAATAACATGAGATCCATCAAGGGTGCTTAGCGTGAAATTAACAGGATTGTGGATGTGCTCATCAAAAACATGCGCCAGCCACAGGCAGGGGGGCACCTTTGACTCCTAGCCCCCGTTCCCAGCTCTCCCATCCCTCCCAACTCCTCCCCTCACACCCTCCTCCCTAGTCCGCTCCCTCCCCTCACCCACAGGACGACAGAGGCCATCTTGGGGAAAGAATCTCCTCTCTGTGCCCGGCTGGTGGATCACTGCGCCAGCCTAAAGCGGTGGAGCACGCAGACAGGGCCGCATTCCCAGAGCAGGGCTCCCTAGCACAACAGCTCCCTCGCCTGCAGGCCTCAGTGCTGAGAGCTCTGCTGAGCAGACCCCCTGAGCTACGCGTGCGACACCACAAGCTGGCAGCAGTAGTAGGCTGTTATCCTCCTTTGTGGAGCAGCCGACGAAGAGTGACATGGCACTCAGCCAGCATGCGGCATGGTCCTTCCCCAGCAGAGGTCCAGCTGTGCAACCAATGCCAGGTGTACGAGGGGCACACGGAGCACCCCAGCTTTTCCCCTACGTGTTCTCTGAGCTGGGTGCTTCCCTCTGTGCAGCCGCAGGGGGAAGAGGGATATTAAAAAGGAGCCCTCCATGAACACACACATACACACACAAAGCACACACGCAGACGCACAAACACACACACACGAACACGTACATGCATACACATGGGTGTGTGTGCGCACACACTCTCATACACATGTGCAGGCCATGTACTGGCTCTAACAACCACCCCCCGTATGGCTGCAAGGTCGCTCCCTGCACTACCCAGCCAGCTGATCGGAGCCAGGAAGCGCCTGGAGGCTTCACACTGAGCAGAAAGGGGTGCTGAGCCCTGTCCGTCAAGGGGAGCGTGCGGGGCTGCTCCTCTCCTGTTATCTCACCTGGCACCGCACGGGGTGGTTCGGGGACACTCTCCGGCAGCGGCTATTGCCTTCCCTGGGTGCGCATGCCCATCTGCGGTGCTCCCAGGGCACAGCTCTGTGGCTGGCCTGCAGATGCTTCATGCCACAGGAAACAAGCGGCAGTGAGTGCCAGAGATGATACTGACTGGCACCGGACAACAGTCCTGGGTGGAGACGATTGGAAAAGGAGGAATCCCCCCGCTCCAGAACTCCTGTTAAGCTCCCAGCCGCTGCCAGCAATGGCCCCAGGGCCGCCACCCTGGGGAAGCAGGTCTTCCAGCGGCGAGAGCTTCCCCACAGCACTGCCCTGGCAAGGCCGGCTGGGAGTGGAGCGGTGCGAACTTCCTAGCAGCAGTGCCCCAGCAATGGCAGCTGAGACAAGGGTAATGTGAACTTCCTCCTAGCAGTGCCCTGTGGGGACAGGACAGCAACAGAGGACAGAACTGGGAGCGAATCCATTTCAGAGCCCTCCTCCCTAACCCACCCACCCCTACCTAAACTGGACTTGCCACATGCTCATTCTGGTGCCTGCTCTATACCCGCAGGAGAGGGACCCATGGCCTCCCCCACCCTGCTCCCCATTGGGCCGACACTGCCGCTAGGTGGATTAGGCACCTGGCCTGTCAGTATTTCTGCTGTGCATGAAATACACGCCGGCCGCTGCCCCGAGCGCTGACTGTGCCAACACTTATCGGTGCCATAAAGGGACCCAAATTTACTGACTGTTGCTTCCGACTCAATCTAACCCGTGCCCCGGCGCGTCCCCTTTGGAAGGGCTCCTTGGAGCTGCAGGACACACGAGCAGGGAGCCTCCAGAGATCTCCCCAGCTCTGGGGAGTCGGGAGCAGCAGAGGGGGAGCTGGGGGGGGAGCCAGAGCTGGGGGAGGGTCAGGCCGGGGGAGCGCCGCTGTGCGGAGCCGCCCGCCTCCCCACTCGAAACTCTCAGGAGTTATGAACGGCGCAGCGCGTGCCCAGAACCACTAATAAATTCACAGGATATACGAGGGCACTTTCCCCACTTACGTTCAACAAAGAAACCAAATTCAATTTCCTTTGGCAAGCGCTAAATCCCGGCCTGTCGCTCCGCAGAGCCTCCCGCGCCAGGGAACCAGCCCGGCCTGCCCCTCCCGCTCGGGTCCCGCCCCTGCCACATCCACCGCTCTGGACAAGGGGTCTCTGGCTAACGGCTCTCGGGGGAACCGCCTTTCTCCTCTGCTGCCCTCCTCTCAGAGCCGCAGGCCTGGGAGTGCAGGGGGGGGCTGCCCCAAGGGCAGCACTGGCAGGAAAGGGAAAGGGAAAGGGAAAGAGAAAGGGAAAGGGAAAGGAGCAGAGGGGACAACGCCCCACAGGAGACGATGGGCTCCCAAGTTCGGAAACGGCAGCGGATTCCCTTCCCGAACCATAAGAGAAATGACCCAGCCGCCTCCGCCGGGGCTGGCACCTGGCACGCAGGCTCCTTGCATCGGGGCTGCCGACACAGAACGGGTCGGCCAGAGGAGCTACCGGGGACGCCGCGGCGGTGGGTCTCCGTCATTTTGACCTAAATAGTTGAACACGCAGGAGAATCACACCCCCAGCGACCTTGGCTAAGTTCATCCAGCCTTGGAAATCCCTTCCGCGGGTCCACTGGATACTTGGACTCTTCACGTCCTCTCCTAAAGCAATGGGACTGTTAAACAGCTACTGCGCGCTGCCCCAGAGGTGGCTGCATTCACCCGGTGACTCCTGCCACCCAGGCAATGACCCTCCGCAGCGTATAAGCGATGGATAGAGCCAAGCATGGCTGGCCAGCCTAGCGGGAGATCTGCCTGTAGCCTGCTCCAGCCCGTCATGGGGGTATCTGAGCCCCTCCTGCCCAGCACCGCAGGTATCTTCACATCCCCTCAGAGACAAGCCAGGGTCATCACCTCCTGTTTTACTGATGGGGAAACTGAGGCAGGCATCGAGCAAAGAACCAAACCCAGTCACACACGTCCCAGCCCGTTGCCTTTCCTCTACCACCAGTAATGTGGCTCCAGCTGCTACCTGGGGATTGCACCTACCCCCATCGGGATATGCCTCCCTTTGGTCCGTTCCCTCCGATCATCCACCTCCCAGGTCCTGCTGCCATCTGCCCAAATCTCACTCACTTCCCTTCTTGTTCATCGCCCTTCCCGAGCCAGTTCCCAGCAGCGCAGCGGTTGCCATAGCTACCCAACAGCTTTCAGCCACCTCTGTTTTAACCTGCTCGACAGCGGTGCCATCTGCAGTGTGGGTGGTAGGACTGGGGTGGGGGACGGAAGGACAAGCACAGCCAGCTCTGCCCAGCAGGATTCGCACTCAGCACTCTGCTCCCCAGCATGCTGGCCCCGCAGACATGTTTGGTCTCCTCCACCGAGACAAAGGGCTTCATGTCCCCGGCTGCTGGGAGTACCTGGCCCACCTGTGAGCCACTGCGGCCAGCAGGGAGCCTGGACAACAGAGGAGTTAGCTGAGGGGTGGATGAGGCCCATCCTGGCCATTCACCCTCCGACACGGAACCGCCAGAAACACACAGTCCATGGTCCAGGGTGGCTAAACTAGACACTGGCCCAGGCTCGCAAACCCAGCTCCTGTTCTGCCTGGGAGCTGCCGGGCTTCGGTTCCCATGGGGCTTCGGTTCCCATGGGGGTGTTCCAGCGGCCCCACCCCCTAGGCAGATCTTTCCAGATTGGGGCTGCTGCACGGGGCAGGGCTGGGGTCCCTTGGCAGCCCCTTCCCTCTCCTCCCCCCACATGATGCTTCCTTTGTGAGCACCAGGGTTTTCTCACCATGGCACAGATCCCGACTGTGCTCTGGAGGGAGCCAGTCGTGAACAGCTCCAGGCGTGGTCATGGCTAAAATGCCCCCTCTCCCTGCACAGCTTCTCCAATCTCCCACTCGCCCACAGCTTCTGGGCTGGGCACAGCATTTGCCAGGCTCCTATGGAGAAGAAAGCTCCGTGCGAACGTGGGCAGCGCACGGGAAAGCGTGTGCACGTGCAGCCCAAGCCGGGCGAGGCAGCAGAGTAAGAGCCAAGGTGGGTGTGCACGCCCACGTGCAGGGAAGGCTGGCGGAGTGCACGTGCGAGGGTGTCTTTGTGCTTGCGCAGGAAATGAAGGCCTGCGGCAGCTCCTCCGCCAAGAGCCTTCTGCCCGGACGCCACCGCCCAGACCCACTCGGGACAGGGCCTCCAGGGTGAGGGGCCTCACAGCTCTCGGAGGTGGTTCCAACCCCCAGAGGAGCCAGGCCTGGTCCCATCCGGAGCAAGCAGGACCCAGTGACGATCTCCCCGCTGCCCCAGGAGGACTGGAGGCATGTGTGGCTCAAATTCCCTGGCGGAGGCCTGATGAGATCACGGCTGGGCATCTGCCAATGCTGAATCAAAGGCCCAGCATTCAGCCCCCCCAGCCCAACCTGCCCCGGAGAACCTGAAAGGCAAACAGGGGGCTATTCTTAGCGGTGTCTCCAGGCGGCCAGGACTTGGGGGGATGCCAGGGGTGAGTCCCGGCTGGGGCAGGCTCGTGGCTCCCCCCCACCCAACCCACCACCTTCAGCTACAGCCCAGCGCTCGGGAACATGAACAGCTCTGTCCTCCTGTCTGCTCGCTGCTTCTCCAGCCAGGAACAGGCATGCTTCCCGCTGCAGAGCACTGGCATGAGACCGGCAGCTCTGTCGCCGGCCGTGGCCTCACATGCATGCACACACACACACACACACACACACACACTTACACGCCGTTTTCACACGTTTGCTGACACTAACAACAAGCGGGAAGTTTATCAGACCCAGCACGTCAGTAGTGGTTCTCTCCCCAGGTCAACCCACGTCTCTGTCAGTTCCCTGATGCGCTGCCCCCTGCTCTCTGATTGTGCCCAGAGAGGCTCCTGGGCATTTCTGTTCGTGTCCAGGTGTGTGCCTCAGTGCACAAAAACACGCACAGCCATGAGTATCTCAGTGTGCATGAGATCGTGCACTAGCATACAGCCAGGAGATTGCAGACGGCAGAGGAGAAGATGCACAGGCATGTGGAAATACAAATACGTGCAACAGCAGCAAGCCAAAGAACGCCCCCGCGCAAGCTGGAATGTGTGTGACAAAGTGCACAAGTGTGCAGCTATGCAAGGTTGAAGGAAGTGCATGAGAGTGAGGGAGCCACAGCATGCAGAAGTGTGCAAATGTGAAAAATTATGCATTGCGTGCAAGCGCGCAAGAGTGAAGGATGTGTACGTGTGCAAGCATGCAAGTGTGTGACAATGAAGAGCGTGTGTGAGTGTGCAAGAAAGTGAGGGTGAGATCAAGCACATGGGCGTGCAGGAACATGCGGCGCTCCTAGGAAGATGGGAGCGCTGATCCATCCACGCGCTGTGGGAGATGGGAGGACAGGGTCACAAACCAGAGGTTCAGGACAGGCGTGTGAGGGAGCAGTAGCACTACGTGCCAATGCCCAGCAATATGCCAGTCCAGTAGTGTCCCAAATCTGGTGGCTGATCGGTCGGGGCACCACATGCTGGCACCGCAGCTCAGCACAGGCTGTCGCACGCTCTGTGGTGCAAGCCGTCAGTGCGCTCCCAAGGCCCCGGCTGTCTCCAGCAATCCCTGCCAACCCTGCCCGTGATGATCCTGCCAGGAAAATGAATTACCCCAGCGACTTCATCTCTACAATAACATTTTACATCCAGGTGCCTTGTGGGTTTAATTGAATGTCAAACATAATTTGGCGAAGGTAACCGAGTTCAGGCAACCGCCCTTCCAGAACAATCACCGCTCAGGCACTCATACAGCCATGGGAGCCTGCTCAGAGTAGCTCCCTTAGAGATCCCCAGGGGGTAGGTGGGGGCCTGGCGCGCGACACGGGCCGATTGGGCCAGGCAGCTCTGCTGGGCGCCCTTCCCCTCGAGGCCGCCCATTTGTGTCTGGCCCAGGACAGCGCTGGCTGCTGGGGAGCTGGCCTGGAGTGAGTGTGGAGGGGTCTCTGCTCACATGGCCATGCTGCTAAAGCCGGTCACCCTGAACAGGCCCGGGCTGGCAGCCTCAGCTGAGAGACCAAGGACAGACTGCACCGCGGAGACGCCTGTCCTGGGATCTGGAGACCTCCCGCCAAACAAGCATGGCCCATGCTGTGTATTGCCACTTGTATTCCAGCAGCAGCTGTAGCCTCAGCACAGAGCAGGGCCCCCCTGGACCGGGCTCAGCACAAACAGCGCGAGACAGCCCCTGCCCCACTCCATGATCTACCCAGACAAGACAACCAAGAGGCGGTGGCGGAAAGGGCATCTCCTCCCTCCCCAGATGCAGAGACGGAACCCCGAGAGATCCAGTGATGTACCCCAAGAAGCTTGAACTTTGACGGTCACTAAATAATTGCTGCCTGACCCGCCCCTCCTCCATAACGTCCCACAACTGTGAACATATCTGTTCATACGCGTGTAAAAAACCCTGCGTATAAACACACATGGATATTCTCCGTCGAAATCATCAACACACGCAGGCAGAACCACGTGGCTGAAAGACCGCAGGGATTATTCAGAGGGATTTGCAAAGGAAGGGGTTTAGCTGAAGCCCAGTAAAGAGTAGCCAGTAATGCCACAGGCCTGAGTCGATGAGAAGAGGTCACTGCCAAACCGCCCCGACGCCCGTCCAGCCAGTCCCGGCTCCCACCAGGCTGGGGGAACTTCTGGCAAGCTGCAATGGCCCACGGAGTGGCTACTCCTGGCCACAGCTCCCAATTCCGGCACCAAGGCGATTCGGATCTCACACAGTTTGATTTCCACAAGGCTGCCACTGTCCTCCAAACACACAGAGTCCTCGTCAGCCTGACGGTCCCCATTTGGAGGAAGTGACCCAGAAATATGGACCAGTGCCTCCCCCTTAAAGCAAGGAGCACAAGTCAGCTGAGTGCATGAGCCAGCAGGGATGCTTCTCTGGTTACTGGCCAGGGGGCTCTGGGCCCAAAGGGCCTACGCACCAGCCATGTGTCGCTGAAGAGCTTGGCAGAGGAAACAAAGAGCCAAGAGTCTGACAAGCAAGGTCACAAGGCAAACAAAACTCCAGCAGCGTCTCAAACGGACATTTGTCCATGTCAGGAAATCACAGCAGAAATAGTCATGAATGTCCATCAAGGGAGGACCAGGACTGGAAGAGCAGGGGCTGCTGTGGGTCTGGACCGAGATGCAGTGGGGGAGCTGGGGGAGGTGGCTCAGGGCTGGAAGAGCAGGGGGCGCTGTGCCCCCAATTGGCCCGAACGGTGGGGGCCGTGGCAGATGCTGACTGGCCCTGGTAGAGCCGGGCGTAAGCCGCCCCCCCCGCCCCATGTCTCTGCAGAGTGGCTCAAAGCAGCAGGCACCTCACAGAACGGGCCCCCAGCCCCACTCTGCCGGGGCAGCGAGAACCAGCCCAGACACCCCACAGGGACGCTTCGGAGCTTTAATTTCACCTCAGGTTCCTGAGATTCTCCTACAGGCAAACGGCCTCATTCCTCCTGGTTAAGCAGCCCTGCTACAGTCAGAGGTAATTTGTCACCCAAACGGGTCATTTTACCTGTCAAGTGTTTGCTGCGTCTCCTGCCCCGGGGCCCGTCAGTCATGGGCATCTGCGGCAGCAGCAAGGAGCTGGGGAGGAGCTCCCAGGCTCAGGACGGAGCCCAGGGGCCCTGCTCACTGGCCGGGGACGGGGGCGGGGGGCAGGATCAGCAGAGAAAGGCCCCAAGTCCCTCCATTCCCATTGCCGGGGGAGGGGAGAAATCTCCAAGGCCTGAATTCACCCATCCCCTGGGTGAGTGGGGGGTTTGGATTCCCGTCTTTCCAGTGACTCCAGCCCCGTCTAGGGGCACAGCTGCCCCCGGGTGCCTTTCGCTCTCTCCTCCTGGCAGCTAAGCGCCAGCCTCCCGCAAAGCAGCTGGGAGGGACTGTGGTGATGGGGACGGGGGACCGAAGGCCTGGGCTTCAAGTCCCGTGCAGGCCGACGGGTCAGCCAGCCGGTGGGAAGTTAGCCGCAGATCATGCCCACCGATGCCCAGCCAACAGGAAAGATGGTGCCAGCATTGCTCGTGCAGTGAGATCCCCTGCCCAACACCCCCCATGTCATGGATGTGGGGCAGGGGCCCACAATACAGTCTGCAAACTGCAAACTCCTCCCCACTCTAACCTTGTGCGAGTGCCCCAAAGTAACCTGCTCTGGGAGCTCCCCAGCCCTGAAGTCCATTCTGCCCCCGATGGGCTTAGCACCGCACTGCACGCGGCCTTCCCCCTTCCACTCTCACCCCAACCATCCCAGAATCCAGCTGCCAAAGGGGACAAAGTGCCTTGGGTCTGTTCTAAGCGGCCTTCAAGTCGGTGCGTTCAATGCACCTCGGGGGATGCGCACAGAGCCATCTGCCTCCAAGAGAAGGGCCTCCGGGCCGGCCCCAGAACCGGGACACTGCAGCGGGTGAAGAAAGCCGGCAGGGCGCTGCAAGCCGACGTGCCCAATGCGGCCCAACCACCAAACCGTCCCCCTTCGCCAGCCCGGCGCCAGGCAGCTCAGCCTAGCCAGAGAGCCAGGTTGCCCCAGGGCCCTCTGGGCAGAGTCACGGTGCCCCAATGCACCCCAAAACTGCAACCTCACAACCCAATCAGAGCATCGCAAAGCAACACATCGCACCCGGTAGCCGGGGCAGAGACTGGAACGGGGGTCGAGCCCGATTCCTTCCAGGCCAAGTGGCAACACGAACTCGCAGCAAACCAAGGGCAGGATGCTAACGGGCCAAACTCCATTGTGAGCGTCACTCATGCGGACGGGAGCTGAGCCAACTCCACTAGCTCCTCGTCTCTTCTCAGCACAGACCGGAGCCATGCGGGTCACTTTGCCCCCTCCCTTGCACGGCTGTACTCACCACAGATTAGCACGCACAAGCGCCACTGCCCTCTACTGGATGGCATTAGAACTGCCCACGCTGCGCTCAGGAGTGCAAACAGGGAAATTAGAGGAGCTGAATTCCAGCCCCCTCTCAGCACCCAGTGATCAAACAGCGCCCGAGCCAGCTGCGGCACCGTTACTCCAAACCCCCCGCCCTCCTCCGGGGCCCCCTTACCGTATTTAATCTCCGGCGCGTATAAATCATTCGCATTCCCAGAATGCAGCTCGGTCACGCAGCACTGGCTGCTGCTCGGGGCGGCCGGGGCGCCGGCGGGCGGCAGGGCGTTGGAGAGCGTCTCGTTGGGCCGGGGCGCCGGTGGGGCCTCGGCCTGGCAGCTGCAGCCCGCCTGGGTGAGGCCGCAGGGCCGCGCTCCCCGCTCCCCCAGCCTCAGGCACTCCTCGAACCAGCGGCATAGCACCCCGCAGGTGAACTGGCTGGAGTTGTTGTTGTTGATCAGCAGCACCTCCACAAAGCGGAACTCCAGGGCCTCGGGGGCCAGCAGCCGGGGCGCGGCCTCCGGCTCGGCGGCCAGGCACAGCTGCACGAAGTTCTTGTCGAAGTGCAAGAAGGTGACGGGGCCGGCGCCCTGGCACAGCTCCAGCCGGGCCTCCCCTTCCTCCTCCCCCTCCTCCTGGCCCCGAGGGGGCGGCCCCGCGTCGCCCTGCGGGCCACAGGTGTAGTTGGCGAGGTAATGGTCGAGCGGCAGCACCATGGGGGAGAAGTGGGTGCACACCTGCTCCTCCCGGTTGAACTTGAGGTACAGGGAGTACTTGGTGGGGTCGGGGTTCTCCAGGGTCCACGAGCAGCCAGTGGCGATGGTGGGGAAGAGGTCCTTGAGCGAGAACGAGCCGTAGAGAACCCCGGAGGCCAGGGCGGAGCAGGCGCTGGGAGCCGGGTCGAAGCCCCGCGTTAGCCACAGGAGAGACGATATCACAGACAGTAAGAGGGGACCAGCAGGGGTCATCCTATGTCATTTGCCCTGCAGGGGAGAGAGACAGACAGAGCCTCACCCAGCTGCACCAGTGCGAGAGGCTCTGGAGCCGGGGCAGACTCTTCCAAGTGCTGTAAAATCCACACCCTTCCCGGGATGGTGGTGAAACTCCATGTGCCTCCTGGGGAGGGCTAGTGACCTAAATTTAGGATCATTTGAGCAAGGGATTCCTGAGATACAGCCCCTCCCCCAACTATACCCACGACAATAGCCTGAGTCTGGAGCTAGGCTCGATGTTGATCTGCCCCACTGGAGGGCGGCACAGACAGACAGACAGGCTGGGGGAGGACGAGGGAGAATTGGGCAGGGGAGGGGGAGAGCAGCCATTCCCGAGCAATGCCAGGGAGCAGCATCTGCGGGGGATTTAAGGAGTTCAAGGGGGCGGAGCTTTGTGACTCTTGAGGTGGGTGATTCCCATCCATGGCCCCCCAAGTACTGTACCTCCATCCCAGGCTCCGTCTCCGCCTCCCACTCAAGTCACACACCCTGCCATGCCCCACACACCCTGCCCCCCACAATTATGCATTAGCGGGGGGTGCAAGAGAGCTGGGGAACAAAGGGGTCCCCCACAGCTTCCCCTTTGCCCACAGGCTGGCCAGGGAGCACGGAGCTAACGAAGGCACCTGGCACTGACAACAGGCGCCAACTGGGGGCTTTCTAGGGGCTATGTGACAGGGACTTTGGGTCTGCTCTGTGCAGCACCGAGCACCCCGGGGACCCGGGCTGTGCTTGGGGTGAGGAGTGACGGCAACACAAATAATAAATCCTGCTCCGGGGTCACTGGGTTCTAGCCCTGGCTCTGCAGGGAGCGGGCGGTGAGGTTAGACCAGGACACCTGGGTTCCAGTCCTAGCCCCAGCCGGACTCGCTGGGTGATCTCTGGACGTGGGTACCTGTCTGGGGGCCGGGCTCACCGTTTCCCCACCTGCAGCAGGGCCCCTGGGAGGCTCAGCTAGTGTTTGCCAAGCCCTGGTTAACCCTTCACTGGAGGAGGGTGGAGAACAGCCGTGTTTTCCTCTGAGAGCGGGAGAGCGCCGGCCACATTTCCTCGGCACTAACCCCAAACCACAAACCAAACCCCTGCGGCTTGGCCAGGCGCCCGCTGCTGAAGGGCCGGCGTTTCCCTGCAGTACCCAGCCCAGGACAACTGACCCAGACCCCCTTCTCCACCTGGCCACCAGCCTCCAGAGACCTCCGGCCGCTTTCCACTCCTCAGCGCCAGCCCCACAGAGCTGTGGGGCTCGCCCTGCCCCCGCAGCTCTTTCTGCGCCTCCCGGGGCAGTGACACAGGGTTAATTAGCACTTTGTGCCCACGATGGACATGCGTGCCCACATGCTGGCGCCGATACCTGGAGACACACAGGGGGCAGCGCCGAGGCCTCCTGGGGCCCTGCCCACCACGGTATCGGCAGCTCGTGATCTTGGCAGCCCCCAGCCAGCAGAAGCAGGCGAGGGAACGTCCTTCGTACAGATTCACCTGGGAGCGTTCTGACTTTCCCCGCTCTCCACACCGGCCTCCCGGCGCTGCCAGTGCCCTGCAGGGCTGTGAGCGCCACCGGCCTGCCTGCAGGCCAAGGGGCAGTGATGAGAGCAACCAGCATGTCTGGGGAAGGTCCCAGCCTGGCAGCCCAGCAGCCAAGGCGCTCCTGCCCAGAGCAGGTGCCGATAGCTCAGGCTCCCGCTGGGTCCCCAGGGCCGTTGTGCCCCTGGTTTGGAGGCAGGGAGTGCCAGACACCCAGTGGGCTGCGCCTCGTTACTCTGTGCTTCCCATCCCCCCCTAGTACGGAGACACACTGGTTACCACCTGTGCCAGGCGGGTCCTTGTGAGCTCATCCAAGGAGATGGACCCAGCACCTACCCTACAGCAAAGCCTCTGGCCCACGCACAAGGATCGCATACGTAACCATGCGCACACCAAAACGCTACAGTACACGGGGACAGCGGGTCCAGTCCCTTGCATCCCCGCCGTGCACCCCCACCCACGCACACCCTGCAGGACATGCACACACATTCAGACACACAGCACGGCAGAGTTCATCCTCCCTGCTCACGGCTCTGCAAAGCAGGGGCGCCCCGGGGCGATAGTCGGGTTTAGCTGGGGGGCTGACGATGGCAGGGCCAGGTGAGCTGCAGCTCTGTGGCGCTGAGGAGGTTTTTCTTGCTCTGGGTTTGGATCGTGGGCCCTGGATCGGCACCGGCTGCCGAGTGCGTCAGCCAGGTGAACCCACAGACGCCCACACGATTACATGATGACTCAGTGACTCGCTCTGAGTCACCCGGTCCTGGCTCCGTGCGGGGACTCGCGGGGCCCAGCACAGATCCCCCTCCATGCAGGGCGAGGCGTGGGTAAGGAGGGGCCTCTGTGGCTGAGAGACAAGAGACAAGAGAGACTCAGGAACTCCATAGGCTGCCTGGAGAGAGGGCAGGGCCAGAAACAGCCTGAAAAGGGCTAACAGACATGCATGCCCCACTGCCAGCCCCACACCAGCCTCTCCCCGCAGGATCCTGCGTGCACACACACACACCCCTCAGCACCCTTCTGCCCCCCAGGGCCGGTCGCTCACTATTGCCCCACAGTGGAATCAAGCACGTTTGCCTCTTCATTCTGTTTGCCCCTCTTCCCATTGCTGGGAATTCCACGGTGCCTGGGCCCCAGGCTGCTGCTCACATCCTCTCCCATGCAGATACAGGAGCAGCCCCTCCATGCCTGCCCCACATGCCTCCTCGGCGGCTGATCACAGCAGGCCCACGCACATGCATTCCACATCTCCTGGCACAGTTACGACAGCTACTTCCTTCCCCACACCCTGGTGTTTCCGCCTGTTCCCCCTCCCACCCCAGCCACCAGCGCAGGCAGGATCCGGCCCTGGTCCGGACAAGCGGTGCCACGGCTGGTGAGAAGGGAGGGGAGTCAGGCCAGCTGACTGAAACAGGAGGAAAACAAGCTGGCCTCTCCAATCTGTCCTGCCATCACTCCTGGGGTGCCAGAGCAAAGCTCCTCTCGCCGTCACGCCACTGAGGAGCCGGACAGTGGGCTCACCTCTAAACGGCGCACAGATACCGCGCGACGCTTCCCACGGCAACAGCCGGGCATAGCGCCAAGCTGCAGAAACTGAACCTCCTTCACCTCGATTTGTGACAGGCTTTGAACGCAGTGGAGAGCTCTCCCGGTGCTTTGCAAATGTGCGTGAGCCGAGTGTCAAAGGCCCTGCGTGGGAGGTGGGGAAACTGAGGCACGGAGCAGGGCATGACTCGTCCAAAGTCACACAGAGAATCAGCATCGAGCTGGGAATAGAATGCAGGAAGCCTGGCTCCCAGATCCTGGCTATAACCACTTAACCATACTAGCCACTAGACTGCACTCCCTCGCCGAGCCAGGAATAGAACCCAGGAGTCCCTCCTGCCTCCCCGCCCCCAGCTGTTTATGCTGGAGCAGAGCGCCTGCCTTGCAAAGCACATCTGAGCACAGCCTTGGGCCACCCACCTCCCCTGGGGCCACGGATTTTCCTTCCTTAACATGAGCACAGGAACCAGAACCCGAATCCAGCCCTGGTCGTTAGCAACCCAATGGCATTACCATCTGGCATCTCCAGTGCCCCTCTGTCTGGGTCTCGGTACCATTCAAATATCAGAGGGCAGCTAGCACTGGCCAGCCCCTCAGCTGGCAGCCAAGCTTGAGCGGGTTGCAAAGAACAACAATCGTGTAAAAAGAGCAACAAAAATGATTAAAGGTCTAGATTGACGAAGATTGAAAAAACTGGGTTTGTTTAGTCTGGAGAAGAGAAAACAGAGGGGACATGATGCTTTTCAAGTACGTAAAAGATTGTTACAAGGAGGAAGGAGAAGAATTGTTGTTCTTAACCTCTGAGGCTAGGACAAGAAGCAATGAGCTTAAATTGCAGCAAGGGGAGGTTTAGGTTGGACATTAGGAAAAACTTCCCAACTGTCAGAGTGGTTAAGTGCTGGAATAAATTGCCTATGGAAGTTGTGGAATTTCCATCATTGGAGATTTTTCAGAGCAGGTGAGACAAACACCCATCAGGGATGGTCTAGGTAATTAGTCCTGCCACGCTGCAGGGGACTGGACTAGATGACCTCGCGAGGTCCCTTCCCATCCTGTCATTCTATAATTCTATGCTCCAGGGATGCCGGCCAGGCATCCGGGATCACAGGGGTGGTATAAATGGCCATGGAGATAGGTTCCTGATTGGCTGATTTAAGATCCAGTACATGAGGCAATGGTGACAGCCCTGGAGAATCGAGGGCTTTATACATATAGACCGTGCCAGCCTATCCCACGCCCCAGTGGGCATTGCCCACACAACAGGCATCAGCTCAGCGCTGGCGGGCCCAGTTGTCTCCTCTGTTGAGCTTGACTAGCACCAGCTAGACTGCTGGCATCTCTCACGAACCATGGCCAGCTCTGAACTGGCCCCCAACCACCCGGCATCTTCACCAGGCTACAGCAGGAAGGCCCTGGGGAAAGGGAGGGAGCAAGCGCTGAGAACAGCCCCCCAAAACATCAGAAACCAAAGGCACGTCCCCCTGCTAAATACAGAACAAAGGAGGCAGCATCTGTGTGGCAAGGGAACAAGCCAGGACCTGGAATGCAGTCACCTGCCCTCCCCGCAGAGGACACACACACCACCCCCTCCCATGCACAAACCCGCATCCACGCACACGGCAACGGAAGGACAGCAGAAACCCCGCTCCCCACAGCCCTGGGTTTGCCCCCCAATTTCCGCCCATGACATAATCACCGCGGCCTGGGAAAGGTTCACAGGGCGCTATAAAGATGGACGGTGTTAGCCAGGGTTTTCGCCGGCTCCGTGGGACGCTCCCCGGGAGAACGCTCCGGAATTAGTGTGACCCGCTGGCTGCATCCCTCCAGCCCCCCTCGATCCCTTCCCCTGACCGTCTACAAAGATCACGGGCGACAGGACGAGAAGCAGGTGAACGAGTACCCCTTCTTCCCCCTGTTGAGCAATGTAACAAGCCCTTTTCATTAACAGCTGACTTTGGCTCAAGAATCAGGGAGGCTAATCAAGATAACAAGCTTGTTATCCTGGGCTGCGCTTCACAAGCTGCCACGGCCATGCTGGAGGAAACAGGGAAACTCGTCCCCCTCGCCATCCTAGCAACCTTGCTGCTGCTAGGTCACTGGTTCAAATCCAGCCCAGGGCAGCCGGGTTACCGGCGAGCAGCCCACGTGCAATGAGTCTGCTGGGCCTCAGTCCCGTTCACATCATGGTTGATGCGAATTCCCCACCTGGCTGACGGGGTCAGCGGTGTTGGCCAAGGACCGGGTAAGCTAGAGAGACCTGAACTCCTGGCAGCGAGGCACTAGGATAAAGGGCTCACAGCGGAGCCACAAGGAGCCAATGGGCTGCCCCCAGAGCCTGAGTCCCCTCCCCAGGGGAGAGCAGGGAGGAGAGTCCAACTCCTGTCACTGGAGCCAGGGGGGAAATGGAACCAGCATCCCCACTGGTCTTAGGGACATAGCCACACTGGGCTTTTGATTAGCTAAGGGGAGAACAGACTGAATGCCACCAGCTCTCCTGCCTACTCCCCATGTCCTCTCTCGAGTGAGCACAGCAGGGACTGATGGATTGGTGACTTAACGGAGGAAACCTTCTACCAAAGGCATTGGGGCCAGGACAGCGTGGGGGGCTCTTCGGAGGCAGGAGGACATCTCATCAGAGCAGGACTCCGCAAGCCCACCATGGGCACACCAAGGCTCCTGCGGGCACCTGTTGTACATTAAGTAGGAACCAACGAATCATTAAAAACATATTTCTTGGGAATGATCCTAGAGCTGCAGCTGCTTCGCCTCAAACGGGATTTTAATAACTCATTAATAAAAGAACGGATGGCAGCTGCCTTATTAAATCAGGGAGGAAGCCTCGCTTTTAAAAGGGGCTTTGCATCTGCGCCGTGAGCGTGCCTGACCTCGGGGCCGAAGGAGGCTGCAGCAGGAACCCACACCTGATCTGAGACGTGGCCAGAGTAGCGGGAGCACGCTAACGGTGGGAGATCCAGGAGGTCAGGGCTAGACCGGGTTGAAAGTCCCACTGGTGCGAGGATGAAAAGTTTGCTCTATCCAGGCTAGCAGAGCGGAGAACAGGGACCATTTCCAGGGTCCGATCTCACAAGAGCCATCAGCGTGAGCACGCCATTGCGAAAGACACCAGCTCTCCGGCGGCACGACACACCTGCCGGTAACATGCACCTGGAGACACTCTGGCTGCTGCGGGTATGTCAGGAGAGGAACGAGGAAGCCAGCAGGATTGCGGCAGCACGGTGGTTGGCAGTGCCAAGGACTCAGAGGCATTCTAGTGGGGCTGGAAACCGCTGCCAAGCACGGGGCCTGGAGCAGAGCATCAACCCAGCTTGCTGGCGTCCCCAGCTCGTGGGCAGATGGGAAGGAGTGGGGACAGAGCCCTGGAAGACTGGCTGGGTTGGTGCAGCTTTGCAAAAGGAAGCAAGACTCATGACTTCATGGAAGAACTAGTGGGCAGGATGGGGAGCAAACACAACAGATGGTTTTGCAGAATCTGGAGAGCTGGGGTCTCTTCCTGCAAGGTGCTGGCCCCATCAGCGTCTGGTGATGTCAAACAGTGAGGGGGCCACGTAGCACCACGCAGGATAGGGCTGGGGGGGCTGCAAAAACACTAGCAGGGGAGTTCCAGATCAGGGTCCCATGGGATCCAAGCCCCCTTAGAAGAGAGGAAACAGACTTACTGGTTATGTGACCCTAGGGAACGCATCTATCAAAGGTCCCACCAGCAGCAGTCACATGAATCCCAGAGGAGCTCTGCTTTGGAGCCCTTGACTGAAACTCCCCCCACCCCCAATCCTTTGGATTCAGGCAGCTCAGTAGCTCCCCGCAAGAGAGGGTCCCTCCATGGGGAAAGAGGATCTTTGTCTTCATGATACAGTGCTTGGCGTCAGTGCTACCAGAGCTCTGGTAATTCACTCCTGTCCGCAGACCTTTCTGCTGGGCAACAGCGTTTCCCCAGCTGGACACGTGGGGAAACTGAGGCATGGAGGGGCAACAGGACTTCCCCAAGGTCACAGACAAGCTCGGCGGCAAGAGAAGTCAAGAATCCCTTTGATACATACATCCATGCACCCATCCATTGAATGCACCCACCCAAACTCAACCCCAGCCCCCTCGGAGCTAAAAAGCGCACAACCTAAGCCCCAGCCAGCAGCTAGCTGCTTACAGACCTACGTGAAACGAGCCAACAAGCGCACTATGAATTATTTGTACTGCTGGAGCACGTCGCGGCACTAGTCACTGGCCAGGAGCCTGCAGTGCTAGGCTTTGTACAAACACTGAACACAGATGGTCCCTGCCCCAAAGAGAAGAGAACTCAGGAGTCCTGCCACACAGCACCCGGCTCTAAGCTCCCGACAGTAACTTCTAGGAAGAGTCACAGAAAAGCCCCGACTCGCAGCTCTGGACGCCAGCCATTAGACTGCACCAGAACCCAGCCGTCCTGATGCCCAGCCTCCTACCCACACTCCTGTGGGGCCGGAGACTCAGCTGTGCACGACGGAGCCCCCTCCTGGCACACGTCCTCGTCAGCCTCCACACAGCCCTGACTGCGACTTCGCCACTGCGGGGTCCACAGGAACAAAACCCTTTTGTTCTCCAGCGCCGTCCTCGCGGCGTCTGCGCCAGCCAGGAATGGGGGGCGGGGAGCCAGTGCCACCTCCAGGGAGCAAATCAACTCCGCTCCCTCGCGTGGTCTCCGGAACCACTGCTGGGTGGGCAGAGGCCAGCCCGCCAGTCCTCGCCGGCTCCTTTTCTGACCCACTCACCAGATCCTCCCTCCCAGCGGGGCCCATGGGGCAGAGACAGTCAGTACCCCTTGCTTGGCCATTGGGACGGGAAAGACACCGCCTCCAGGGAGGAACCACACTGGAATAAAAGCTGCACGAGCCACGTTATAAGGGTCTGTTGCCGGTGCCAACCGTCCCATCCACGGCTCAGCAGGGCAGTGCCCGCCCTTGCCCAAGGGACCCCCCGGAAGTGACCCCTGGTTCAGCCAATGGCCCCTGTGCATTGTCAGGGCCGTGGCGGTACAGGCTGCTGCGGGAAGGGGCTCGTTCCATCACACCCCACGCGTTTGCCCCACCAGGCAATGGCCGGGGCAGGCCGCCGATGGCTGGGGCTTGGAGCGAGAGCAGCGCAGCATAAGCAGATCCCAGGCTGAGCCTCGGAGCCTCCCGCACCCGGTGGTGCCGCGGTTAACGAGGCGGTGATGTAGCCAGGCAGGCCGGTGCTCGGCCCCGCGTGCGGGGGGAAAGTGCTCCCTCGGGGGCATGATTCTCCAGCTTCCCGGCTCTTCGTTTTCATTAGTTCCGGCAGAGCGAGCCCGGGACGTTTATTCTGCCTGACAGCTCCGTATTGGCGCTGCTGGCGCCGATTCCGCAGGCCCCACACGAGGCACAGGACTGGGGGGGGGGGCCGCCCCCAGCACCACGAGGGAGGGGGGGCAGAAGGGGGGGGGCCAGCCAAGCTAGAACCACTGGGAGGGCGTTCACCGGGACGGTCACTTGAGAGCAGCAGCTGGAGATCTACCAAGCCCCCCTTCCCGGGGGGACCATGTGCACAAGTCCTGGCCCTGTGAACACTCAGCTGCCTGGCGCGGGGCCAGGGGGCAGCAGGGGGCGCTCTCCCTTCTGGCAGTGCTGGCCCTCGGGCCCCCCGTGCAGCACCGGGGGTGGGATGGGGAGCTCAGCAGGAGGCACCCCCCAGCCTCTTCGAGTTCGTACTGACCCAATACTCCAGAAGAGCAGTAGGAGGCGCTGGGCTGATGGGGAGGCGTCATCTCTCCGGGAACACGCCCATGCTCTGGGGTCCGGTGTGGCTGTTGGGGACCCTGCGGCTCTTCACGGAGCAGCACAAATGGCTGCCCCCAGGCTGCATGCAGGGGGAGGGGGGCTGCAGGCAGAACCCCCACGAAGGGAGACGGGGCAGGCGGGCTGGGAGGACACACAGGAGGAGGCAGGAGCAGATATTAACTGAGCCGCTAACCCAAACCGGGCCCACACCTGATAAGAGAGTTCAGCCAGGAGAGCGCAGCAGCTTTCTTGCAGGCCAGCGGCGTGAGGAAAACCACGCAGGCCCCTTCGCGATGCCCCGGGGCCTGGCGTACCCCGGCCCAGGGCGCTGCACGGAACAAATTCCTCTCCCACGGCTGGTGTCTCAGCTGGGAAAGTGGCACGAGATGCCCGCAGTGAGCCGGTCCCCCTCCGGCGCCAGCTGTGAAGTGACTCTCCCAGCCCCTCGCCGTCTGGCAGGGATAGAGACCGGCAACGGGGCCTGGCTGACGGGGCCTTGGCCGCCGGGGCTGAGATAGGGACTGGAGGAGACTCAGCCTGGACAAGACAGAGACGGCCCAGGGATGGAGGGTGCAGGTCTGGGGGGGCAGGAAATTAGGTATTCAGGCAGGAGGGCTCCAACTCGGATTTTATTTCTCTGGAGACCCACAGTGGGCACCATATAGGTCTAAAAATAACCCAGCTCCTGAGCAACGGCCTCTCACTGGCTGGTGTCTCTCTCCGTTAGCTGCAACGGGTTCGCGGCTGTCAGCACATGCACACACATGAATCCTTTGCAAAGCAGAACCACTTCGACAGCCGGGATTGAGACTGACCCCAGGACAAACAGCAGCCCGGGGTCAAGTCCCACCTCCAGAGCAGTGATTCGAACCCAGGTCTCTGCCAAACCCAGGGGAAAGGCCCAGCCTTGGTTTTGCTAATCAAGCCTGGGAAGTTTTTGTTTGCCAATAGCAAAATGGTTCACACGGTTCTGAAATGTTTTCTTTTGTCATTTCAGCCAAAGCAGTTTGGTGACAGCGACACGAGCTGATGAAATGGGTCAGGCAATGGGCATTTTGCAGTGCACAAAAGAAAAAAAATGTGCCCAGCTCTAGTGAGGAGCACAGTATAAGAACCCATGCAGAACACAACACAACACACACAAATCCAGCCACCCTCAGCCAAACACACATCCTCCCACCACTACAAACACTAACGTAAGCCCCCTTCCACAACCGCCCCCACCAGCACATCCATGAGCATGCACTCCTGTGTGTACTCCAACACATCCACCCAGTGCAACACAATGGGCACAACCCGCTCTACCACCGCAGCCAACACAAGTGGGGGGGCAGCGCTCTCCCATTACTTTCGGAAGGCCCGTTCCCAGGGGAGCTGGCCACAATGCTTGATTTAAAGGACAGAATTTACTTGGACACCTTTTACGATTTGCCGGTTCCTCGGGTTTTAGCAGGAGAAAGCGAATCCTTCCCAGCCCCGTCTGTATCCAAGCTAACAGGGTTCTCACTCGGAAGTACCAGTGAAGAAGCAGCCCATGGAGAGGCATCAGCCTCAGTTGCTAAATGCACAGCATTGACTCTCTACACAAGGCCTGCTCGGAACTTGAACCCACAACCACTAGTATGAGGGGCAGGAAGGGCCATGCCCCCAGGCCACCCATAACTAAGGGCTTGGGCACATGAGGACTCCTACTAGCATAGCTCTAGTGCAATGAACTATTCTGCAATATCTCCCCATGCGGACACTCTACTCCAAAATAATTACAGTACAGCATCATTATTATACAGTAGTTACTTGTAACCCACCGATGGTGATCTCCAAGGAGAGGGAAGGAAAAATCCTTTTGCATTTGATCTCACTCTGCTGTTGCCAGCTCCTGCGATATCTGGTGTGTTTCTTCAAGCCCCAGCTCCTGGAGTCCCGGGATCGCATCAGAATCTCAATTTGCATTTACAAAACAAAAACAAACCAAAAAAAGTTTGAAGTGTGGGTATATTTCAAAAACTGAGTAACTCTTGGGTATCCCCAGCCGACTGTACAGTTGATGGGAAGATAGGTGGGCAGGAAGTTGGTTTGAGGCCTTGTCCATACCATTTACTGTATGTCCGTCCAGTGGAGCTCTGAGGGACTGGCACTTTGCAGGGTCCTAGAGCCTGGGCCCAGAAGTCTACAAACAATGACACAGCCCCATGGCCTGAGCCCCGTGAGCCCGAGTTGGCTGCCGTGGGCCGGCTGCGGGCGTTCAGTTCCCATGTAGACGTACCCCAAACCAGCTGCAGCCTCCAGGCAATACTCCAATGTCAACAACAACAGCAGGTAGGAGGGGGCTCAGAGGATTTTCACAGTTTTGTCCACACATGCACACACACACACCCACATGCACCCCGCAATGTGCTCAGGAGAGTACAATTGCAGAAGGGGAGACCTCATTTTGGTGGGTGAAAGCTGCCCGCACAATTGAATTGGGTTGTCAAGTCCTGCGCACGCATCTTCTGCCACCTAACAGAGGGTGCCAATCGGGTGGCTGGAGATGCGATCCCTTGCATCTGCAATTCACCGCTCAAGATTCAGCAGGCACCCCTCCTTCTCAAGCCTCCCACTTTCCCTTAAGCCTCCACCTCTCGGGACCAGCCATGAGCAGCAGCCCAGCCCGGCCTGGCTAGGAAAGCGCCTGCTTTGTAGCGATAATGGGAAGTGAACTCACAGGGCAGAATGTGGGGCACAGGGGACTCTGGTTCTGTTTGTATTTTTAAAGACTCCATTAGGGCCCTGGGGCCCCCGGCAGGAGGGCTCCCCATCTCCCCCTCCATGGAGCGGCACAGAGCAGAGAGCCTGTGGAGAAGCAAGTCAGACGGGGACACGCTACATACTTTGCAGAAGGCTCCCCGGGCCTCAATATTGCACAGAAACGTTCCCGCACCCTGGCAGGGGCACAAGATGCAGCCTCCTCCCCTGGCCCCAATACCCTTTCCCAGAATAATGCTGGTGTACAGTGAGAAGCAGCCCAGAGCCACCCTCCAAAAGTACCCGACAGCCACACTCTCGACCCTGCCTTGAGACAGCCACCGAGCGCCTTGCAAACGGTACCAGCTGCTGACACGTGCCTGTCGCGCACACGCTTCACCCGTCACGGAAATGCAGCGACCTCTGGGGTGGGACGTGGCAGCTCTAACACAGAGCAATGCTACCCAAGCGTTTAGGACTGGAAGGGAGAGGAAGACGGTATCACTCTGAAACCACGCTGGCAATTTCGACAACCAGGATGTAGTTATCCAAACCGGCCCTCAGGGTTAACACTGCCAGCTCCTGCCAAATGCAGCATGGGCTCTTTAAATCATCTGATCATAACCATGGTGTTAGGTCCGTCCCAAAACTACAGCACCGTAACTCCGAGCAATGGGCTGGGCCCCTGGAGTCAGCAAGGGCTCGGAGGAGAGTGCCCCCTGCTGACTCACTCACCCCACTCCCCTGCAGCACAGCGCCCCCTAGCACCACACTGGGGCCTGGTGCTTGAGCCGGACTCAGAGGAGAGGGGGACCCTGGCCAAGCCAGCCACACCTTCTTGGCAGCGCCGGGGTCTCCCTGATTTAAATCCTGTCAGCTTGTAACGTTGGAGGAACGTGCAGCTGGGGGTGGCACAGCAGCAGGTAAAGCACAGAGGTCAGAGAGCCCAAGCAGGGCAGCTGGACGTCCCCCCACCCAGGGGCACGATGCCCGATCCACACCCAGGGCCCTGCGAAGGAGCCTACAAGGCAGCAGAGGAAGCAGAGGATTTCTGCAGCCCCAGGCCGCCCCTTCTTTCTGATCCCCCGCTGATGTAAACAGGGGGTAGCACCATTCATTTCACTGGAGTTGCACTGATTTACCCCAGCTGAGGAGCCTAATGAGGCCATAAGGGTAACGAGCGCCTGCACATTTGAGACTCTCTCCGTGCTGTGCGGCTGCCGTCTATTAAACCGGTCCAGCCTCCAGACCGCCTAGAGCAGCAACAATCGGAAACTACTGCCAACCTTCCTGACCTTCGACATCCCAGCAGCATGAAAATTGATGCTCTCTCCGTCCCCCAGATGCTGTAATGCTGAGTGGCTCAGACGGCCACCAAACCCGGCTCCTTCCTGGAATCGGGAGCAATTCCCAAACACCGGGGGCTCCTCACAGAAGTGCCGGCAAACTTGCTGACGGCCTCGTGGTCGCAATTCATCTCAGCTCTTTCATGCCGCTTCTGTCCCGCTCATTTCCCATTGCGCTATAGAGCGAGGTTAGGGTTTGGGGTAGGGGGGTTAATTAAAAAAACAATTTAAAGAGCCAAGAAAGTGATTGTGTAAAACTGGCTTCCTGGGGTTCCTGCTTTTATTCTCGGGCTCTGGCCATTTCAGAGCAAACCAGCGGCACACGGTTTGCAGATCAAAAAGGTGATTTTTTGTTTGTTTGTTTTGTTGCTGTCGCAAACTCAGCCGAACACCTGGGTTCTTTCTATCTCCTATGACATCGCCACTGACAAAGGCTCTGCCATCAGAAGTTGGCTGCTCCTCCCTCGATGATGCACAAAGCGAACGCCCGAAAGCTGGGCTGGGAGCGTTGCAGCACACACAGGAAGAGCAGGTTGCCTGCCCAGAGTTTATTGTTTGTAGTAGCAAAAGATCCAGACACTCCAGCCGGGATCGAGGCTCCCCGGCCATGGATACAGAATATCCAACCCAGATAAGAGGTGTGGGCTCCTCACCGCCAACCCAGCCACCGCCTTCAATCCCGGATGCCAACAGTCCGGACGGAGGCACTGGGCCGGGTTTACCAACCCTGCGTTGCACAGAAGGTGCCGCACACGTCTGACACTCCTGAAAGCCTGGCCAGCTACGTCGGGGCCTAAAGACAGCGCCCAACTGCCACAAGTCGGAAGCTCACGAGCCAGGACAGCCAGTAGCTAGCGCAGGACTTAATGGCACAGGGGAACATGTACACTGGGGGGGGGGGGGGGTCCTTATTTGACATTGATTGGGCTGCCTGGGTGTAACACAGAGGTGGGCAAACTACGGCCCATGGGACCATCCTGTACAGCTCCTGAGCTCCCAGCCGGGGAGGCTAGCCCCCCAGCCCCTCCCCTGCTGTTCCCCCACCCCCATAGCCACACCACTGCACAGGCAGCGCCCTGGGGGGCGGGGCTGCAAGCTCCTGTGGGGCAGCATGTCTGGCTCTGGCCAGGCTGCGCGGCTGCCGGACATGCTGCTCTGAGCAGCATGGTAAGAGGGCCAGGGGGTTGGATAAGGGGCAGGGAGTCCCGGGGGGCAGATGGGGGACAGGGAGCAGTTGGATGGGGCAGAAGTTCTGGGGGGGGCAGTCAGGGGACAGGGAATGGGGGGGTGGTTGGATAGGCATGGGAGACCTGGGGATCTGGATACAGGGTGTGGATAGGGATCAGGGCAGTCTGGGGACAAGGAGCAGGGGGGCTTCGATGGGGTGGGGTCCTGGGGGTTGTTAGGCACAGGGGATCTCTGGAGGGGATGGTCAAGAGACAAGGAGTGGGGGGGTTGGATGGGTCAGTAGTTCAGAGGGGGGGCAGTTAGGGGGCGGGAAGTGGGAGGGGGCCAGGCTGTTTGGGGAGGCACAACCTTCCCTACCCAGCCCTCCATACAATTTTGCAACCCCGGTGTGGCCCTCAGGCCAAAACATTTGCCCATCCCGGTGTAACACATGGGCTGGATGTAGCCCCTTCAATGCCCCTTCACCGTGGGGCTGTGTCCCACCCGCTCCCAACCTGCAGGCTCCATTCTAGGGATGCTACATGGCGGAGGTTTGACCCAATACAATCCACCAGCAGCCTCGTCTTCCATTCGCCAATCTGTCCCATGGCAGGTCCCAGAATGCACTGCACTGCCAGCCCAGCCAGCCAGAATTCTTACAAACCCTTAAAAGCACCAGGGCTAGGCCCAAGGTACGTGGCCCTAGCAGGGTATGCATGGGCAGTAAGAGGTGCCTAGGCCTCGCATTGGCCCGGAGTGAATCCTTTCCTCAGAGTCTGCGGCAAAGCAGGCTAAAGCCTCAGTGATTCTCCACTTGGAGGAGAAGCCGCCTGGGCCCTCTACAGAAGCACAGCAAGGATCACCGCACATTATGGCCTGCAGCAGTTCCCACCATCCCCCACGGCAGCACTCGGCTGGGAGGAGAACTGGGCGCATTCCCTCGGGGCCAGCAATTCAGGAGGGGGCTCTCTGCCCTGGAGAGTCCCCGCTGCTGAGCCCAGCGCCCCAGGACATTGCCAGGGGGCACGCTATGGCATGGAGCGGGACGTGTCATTGCCTCATGTCAGCACTACCAGTGCCCCAGAGCAGTAACAGGAGACACAGTACAGCTGGAAGCGTTGTCTTCTGGAGAAGACACAAAACAGACGTCCTGACTACTCCAGGCTGGTAAAGCTATCAAGGCATTTTATTCCCCCAGCACCAGGGTGCCCTGGCCAAACTCCTCATTCTAGCTGTCTACCTTGTACCGGCAGAAGCTCTGCATTCTGCATGCACCCTTCCCTCAAATCCTGGAGGGAAACGCAACCTTCCATGGGAGCAAATTAAGAGGCAAGATACCAAACTGGAATCTCAGCAGCAAGGTAACAGGATCAGGGGATGCGTCTGTTCACACACAAGTCTCTTGAATATCAGGCCCATATTGCACTTACATTGGTGTAAATCCAGAGTAACACTACTAACATCAGCAGAGGTTCAGCAGCAAAAGTATGCTCAGAATGTGGCCCATGAGCTTTTAATTACATAGTATAATTACCTGCCGTGACATACATCCTAATGGATCCCGAAGCTCTTTTCAAACTAAGGAATGTCATCACCTGCTCCTGAAATGCAGCCATTTCTGGGGTGGAACACAACAGCTGTTTTATAGCCACACACATGGATGCTAATTGGGGTTTTAGGATAGAAAGTGCAAAAGAGTCTATCCACCTGAAACTACCTGGTGGCTTTAGGGAGGCATGTAATGTCATTACCTAGGAGGCTGAAAACCCCAACGCTGGCAAAAAGTGTCTTGGGATCTTTAATGACCAAAAGTGGTCAGGCTGGCCGTATAAATCTCATCTTTAAACAAAAATAAACCACGGTTCTGGCAGCGTCAAGCAGGGCTGACTCAGACAGAAGAATGCATCATCAAACTATTTGTCATGCAGGTGCATTAACTCTCCAGAGAGCTCCTTCCAGGAGAGGAACCCAGCCCTTCTGCAACCAGTTAAAGTCTCTGGGGTTCGTCTCTCTTGAGGGAAGACGTTAAATGCCTGCCTCACACATGATTATTCCCAGCCGCAGCACGGGGAGCAGAGAAGATGGCTTCTTCCGCCTCAGCCTGCACAGAGGTTCCCTAACACTTCCCAACAGGAGATGACGCCTTCATCCCACGTAGCGGGGGGCTGTTACTACAGAGGCCTCGGGCAGGGCTTGTTATTCATGAGGTAGTTGGGGAAGAAAACCCAGAGTTAACTCAGCAGCAATTAACCTTCAGGTTGCTGGGATTCCCCCGACCCTGGGGGCGGGGATCACGCTCCACATGGAGCCTCCGGGGTCATTTTGATTTTTCTGGTCCAAGGCCACTTTCGGCATCCTGGGTGCCTCTGACCGTTTTTGAAAAACACCGGCACAAACAGACAGACTCATCACAATCAAATCACATCAATAAAGTTAATTAGCTCCCCTCCCCACCCCCAGGCTGCCCCACTGTCACTCCCCAGATCTACCCATCCCACTAGGGGTCAGGAAGAAAAGGTGGGTCTTGCAGCCCACACTCAGAATAGGAAGCCATCTCTTTTGCCATTTTCCGCTGCTCAGCACAACCGGTGGGAGGGGCTAGGGGCACCCCAAATACATGCCTAGGGCTTTGGACAGGATAGTTCTCCAGACAGCCAGAGCCCCCCCCACCGCTGCCACTCACTCTTCCATGTGACACTGCTATTTCTAGCTCAAAAGTTCAATTGGAGACAACACTAGGGTGACCAGATGTCCCGATTTTATAGGGACAGTCCCAATTTTGGGGTCTTTTTCTTATACAGCAGGCCTGCACAACTCGGAAAGCAGCGAGGGCCATATTACTGCAAAAAAGCCCAGCTGCAGGCCAAAAAGCCCCGCCCCCATCCACTTCCCCCCCACCCCACCGCTCGGCTTGCCCTACCCCTACTCACCCCTCGCGGGCTGCACAGCGAGCCCATGCGGGCCCTTGTGGCCCCCGGACCGCATGTTGTGCAGGCCTGTTATAGAGGCTCCTATTACCCCCAGTCCACTATCCTATTTTTCACACTTGCTGTCTGGTCAGCCTAGCAGCACAGCTGTGTCCCCTGGAGCTGGGAATCAGACCTCCAGCTTCACGTGGATTAGCGAGAAGGGGCAGGTGGGAGGGGACGTTCGTACTGTGAGCGTCACACTCCTTATGGCGCAAAGAGTTTGTCAAGGAGGAAGGTTCTGCAGCGTTTTCTGAAGACAGACAGACTTCTAGTTCCCCCTGTCTCCTCTGGAGGTTCATTCCACGGCCGGATGCCCTGGAACGAGGATTCTTTGTGCCCAGAGGATTCTTTCACGCCCTTTATCCCATGCTATGAACTACTCACCAATGCGAACACCACCCAAAATGCATCCAGGATGGTTTGCTTTAAAAAGTCCAGTGGGAACAATTTAAGGAGACGCCACCACTGTGAAAGTCTGGAAACTGTGGGTATGTCTCCTCTTGTTCCCAGGGGCTCCAGAGAGAGGGGAGAAACGGGGTAGAGCAAATCTCTCTCCAAGTTATGTATTTATGCACCGGACAAGGCCCCACATCTGCAAACACGTGAGTAACTTTACATGACTGAGTTGCCCCAATTTGATCAAGGACAACTGTCATGCTACAGGCCCGCACAGTGACAATGGACAGTACCTCGCTCCATCACTTGGCCAACCAAAGTCAATGGGACCGGTTGAGTAAGATGCTACGTATGGTATCAGAAACTCACCCTATGTATTTGCAGGATCAGGGTCAGAGTTAGCTACAAAGGGAGACCTGGATAACTAAAAAGGTCGATATAAACATCTCCACAGGGAGCAGAAAAACCCTGACAATAAAAATAAAGGGTTTAAAAAAAAAAAATCAGGACAGACTGTACCCAACAGGTTGAGTCAGACACCGGGATTTTTTTTTCAAATGAGTTAATTTGGGAGGCAAAAAAACACAACACTTATTTCGACAGTGACCCTTGAAAGCAAACAGTCCTGCAGCAATCCAAACACTGCATTCTTACCACTAATCATTATTTTATATTGCCTAGGAGCCCCGGTGATGGACAAGGTCCCTTTTGTGCTGGGCGTGGCGAAAACACAGAAGGCAAAGATGGTCTCTGCCCCAAAGAGCGATAGTCCCAACAATTCAACAGAGGCCTTTCCAAAGATTTCAGTGGGAGATGTATTGGATCCTATAGCCAGCAGAGGAGACCCCTGAAAGTGAAACTGACTAGCAACATAAGGGAAACTGACCAGTCGGTTCTCATTCAGCAAGGCAAAAAGCTTTTAGCCTGACAGTGTTCTTGTAAAAGTGCATATAAAATATATGGCCCATGACATTTCCTAACATGGAGACCACTAGGGACCAGGGCATAAATAGCAGGAGATAATTAATAGTCCTTTTACATTTACACAGAGCTTTTCATCCTGACTGCCTTGGTAGAAACGGCTTCTCCCTCCCCACTGAATGCAGCCACCTGGGGTGGAGCATTTCGGCTGTTTAACACTTCACAATGCTACCACCAGACAGGAAGTGAGTGTGCTTTGGGTGGCAAGAAGTGTGACTCCCTGGGTGCTTGGAAGGCAGGTGGCACCATCGTCCTGGCTGTCCAAGGTAACGGGAGGAGAACAAATCTGTTCCCTCCAGCCCATACATCCCAGCCTGCCTTCCCTACAGGGCTGAGCTTCCAAACCTCCTGATTTTCCCTCCAGCACAATTAAAAAAATCTTCTTGCCCAGTTGTGCGACTACCACAGATGAACCCAACAGCTCTCTGCCCAGACACAAAACACACACACACACACACACACACACACCCTCCTTGCTCACACACACACACCCCCTCCTTGCTCCTTAAAGGTCAAGCCGACCAACCCCTCTCGGGAGAAATGGTTCATGCATCGGATCCTTTAGTAAAATCGAGCCCCCTGGCTGTAAGCTGTTGGTGCAGGGGGCTGCCTCTCACCCCCACCGCCTGTCTAAAGTGTCTGGCACCCTGCTGGGATCAGACCAACAACTGTAAGAGCCTTTGTATGACGCAATTACTGCTTCTGGCCCCAGTGAATCAAATCCACCTCTGGTGTGACTCCGCCAGCGACGAACCTGGCCCGGTGTCTCCAATTCTCACTGCCTGAAGCCACCCCCAGAACTGCAACATCGCTGCCTGGGGAGAGCGTGTGTGTGTGCGCATGTGGGAGGGAACAACACCTGCTGTGGGGGTTCCAGCAGGATCCGTAGTATCTCCATGGTGCTTGGAGACAAGTGCCTGCTTCCCCTCTCTCTCTCGCTTTCATCCCTTCCTCTCTCACTCCCCCACTCCCTCTGGCTCCCCAGGCACGCTGCCACCACCTTTCCTGAGCAACGCATCCCAGCAGCGAAGCCAAGCAGTAATTAATGGCGCTGTTTTGCCAATCACTGGATCACACTCGCTACCACTGGCAAGCACAGGCCCTTTTATTTATTTTACTTCATGGCTGTTGGTAAAACTCCACTCTGAGCCGGAGCGATCAAACCCCTCCAGGCTTACGGATTACTCTCTGCCAGAGACCGCTCTGTAAGTCCCTGTCTCCCGCCTAGTGTAATTTACAGGAGGGAGCAAGGGACCCATCTAACCAAGAGTCCGTAGCAGGGATACAGGCTAGCAGGAATTGTATAAAATGTGGCTATTTTCTTTGCTACACAGGAGCCGGATAACCTCTCTCTTTCTGTGCCTCCAAAACAGCCCTCTCTTGGTTATCTTCCCAGCCTTCTTCACCGCTACAGGAGTTCAGGCCACAGTACTGAGGGCTTGATCCGAAAAACCCAACATTTCAGCAGTGACCCTGCTGATGGAGAGACTCCCGTTGACTGTAGGCCCCGGAAGAGCGGAACCGGCTTGCTGCATCAGAGTCATCCCCAAGCTCCTAGTTGATTTCTGGGCTAACCGTTCCTGGAGCTGACCAACCCCTGAACTGAGCTGCAGAAGAGAAAAGCGCTCACAGCACCCCTCGGATTCAGCCCTTGTCTATTCTGTAGACGGCTTCACGTTCCACATCCCGGTTTGGTCACAGCACTGACCAAAACCAGTCCTCTGAGGAGCTATTCAGTGGCCTGCACCAAACAAACAAGCTACACTCAGCTGCTCAGTCAAGTTCTCACAGGACAGCAAGAAAGCAGAAGGGGGAGAAGGGACAAGATGGTAAGGCTCTGGCTCTGCCCATGGCCTGCTGAGTAACCTTGGGCAAGTCACTTTACCACCTGTGCCTCAGTTTCCCCACCTGTAAAATGGGAGTAATGAATGAGCCTGACCTCCTTTGTAAAGTGCTACTGATCCGAAGCACTTTGTCAGAGGCAGGCACCATTACTATTAATAAGTTGACAGCTCAGATGCAGTCCTGCTCCCCTTAGAAGTCTGTCTGGTGGCTGACAGGAAATGAGTTCGCAAGGCCTCAATCCACATTCCCCATGGCGAGATGTCTGCCTTGGAAGAGACACCACCTCAGAAGACCAAGGACCACACGGTACTGGGAGGCTGTGCCACGCTCTCACCCTGAATGGGGTCCCTGGCAGGGAGGAGTTGTGGGGAGGGCCAGGGTTGCAGAAGCTCTTCACTACTTCTAGAAATTAACCCCTAAAACCATTAGTAGGTGGGGCAGAGAAGGGAGAGAGACCCCCATTGTCCCATCCAGGACTAACACCCGCCAGCACCTCTGGGGTCATTCTCGTCACCCCAAAAGCGCACCATCAAGGTCATGCCTCACCAGGGGCTCGGAACCCTCATTTCCTTGGCAGGTTTCTACAGGGGCCAGAGGCCAAGGCAATGGGCAGGTGCCCACTGCATACAGGCGGATGGGACGACTGAGCCTCCCTTCCCCCACCCACCTTGTCAGCCGAACAATCCCCCGGCTCAGGGAAACGAGCACTCGCACACACATCTTAGGTCAACACCCCGCTGGGCCGTGACGGGAGACACATCATGGAGTCTGCTGCCGCCAGCCTCCAGTCAAACCCACCCCAGCCAATCACAGCTGCCGCTCTGGGACACCAGTAGGCAAGCCAGTCAGCTAAGTCCCCGGTGAGATGGGCATCCCCAAGCAGCAGGGTTATGAACCACATTCAAAACCCAGGCCTCACGCCCCGCCGCACTGCACGGCTCCCGCGAGCGTCACAGCGCTGGGCAAGGAAGCCACGCTCGATGCGACCACATCAGGAGATGCTGCCTGCCAGGCTGGAGCCCGGCTGCGCTTCGTGTCCACCCCACTCCTCTGGGGCTCCGCCTCCCCCCGCCGATCAATTCCGGAGCCAGGCTGCACGGGAGGCACATTTCTGCCAAGATGTTGCTACTGTCAAGGGGGGAAGGGATGGTGTAAAATATTCACACGCCTCCCGCCCCCACAAACCTTTCACCAATGGGGCTTCAGCCTCCCATGCTCCGCCACTGCTCAGCTGAGCTGCACGCTCCACACAGCAGAGCATCATTAATTCCACATCCCCTTCTCTGTGCAGGGTGAAATTATCTACTAGGAGGCACAGGACAGGAGCCCGAAGATGTGAGTAACGAACTGCCCTTGCCTACATCAGCTGCCCCTTTCGGGCAGAATTCCCCCTCCCCACCACACCGAGGTGCACAAGTGTCTTTTCCCCGACTGCACAATTACACTGCACGTCCCACGACACGTCAGGGCCTCCAGTGAGCTCGCAGCAAGCTGGGAAGCGCTGGCACAGAGAGCATCCAAACCTGACCTAGAAAACCAAAGGGTCGCGCAGGCAAGACATTAGCGAGCGACCCTGCCGCAAAGCAAGCAGGCGCCGTGAGCTGTCACGGTCCTCGCCCTCTGCCCACAGGCCTGGCTCGGGCTGGAGGGAATACGATCCTCTGACGCTGCAACAAGTTACGGTCTTTAAAACAAACAGCGATCGATCTGCACACACGGCCAACCGCTCTCTGCTCCTGGAAAGAGATCTTGCTCCCCACTGCCCATCTCTGCCCCCTCTTTATACTGCTCATGCAAATCCAGCACACACGTACACACGCCCGGACACATATGCCATGCATGCACGGGTGGCAATATGCCCCCAGACTCAGTAACACACATGCCCAGGGTGCCCAGAGAAATGGATCCAGTTTAATAGTCAGTGCTCACAAACCCAAGAATGCACGCCTCCGATACACGTACCAGCCAGACCTACCAGGAACTCACACTCTGATGCTGGTGCAAAGGGACCCGAGCACACCCGCCAGGGCCCACAGAAAGGCTGTATGCCCCTTCTACAGTACACATACTCAGACCCACCTCCACCCTGGGCTAGACAGATCCTGCAGTGCAAAGCACACTTGCACACTACAACAGTGAAAACAGCCCCAGCAACGGACCTGCCTGCCAGTGCCCACACACCCAGTCACCTAGGTGCAGGAGAGCAGAACCCACAAGCTTCAAAAGACCCCAACCCAGCATTGCAGAGACATTACCAGCCAACCGAGAATTAGCTGCACACGCTAATTCAGCCCTGGCTGGAAACCAGGGCGTCTCAATGAGCGTTTCAACCCCTTACACCACCGCTGACCTTGTGCCAGCACATTAAGAGGAATTCCAGCACTCATTCAGCCTCCCTACAACTCACGTCTACACAGTTTGGTGTGTCTACACTGCAACACACCAGAGCCCGCTGCACCAAGCACAAGCATCCACGGAACTCCCAATCCCAGCCATGTCAGAACTCCGATCTCTCTTATTTTGACGTGCCATGGGATTGTTCATCTGGACTGGGAGCATCTACACCCACCCCATCCCCCTCCCCACACTACCATACGTCTTGCCTTCAAAACAGCGATGTATCCGATTCATACTCGCGGTGAGAGCCCTTCCAGATGGGCGATTATGGGCAGGAAGAAAAAAATAAATGAAATGCCCATGGAGAGGCGGGTGTCATGTCTCGGCTCGCCCCTAGCGGGCGCCAGACAACACCTTCTACCCCAAATCCCTCCAACGCATTTGGATGTTTGATTTTTTTGCTGCACAGAATCTGTAGCGTCTCTTGCTCTGCTAACGCCCCGTCCAGGCGATCGGCTCCCCCCCCCTTTACTCCCCCCCCTTTACTCCCCCCTTGAAAGTTGGCCCCTCCACATTCTGCCCCCGCCCCCCCATGAAATCAAGACGGGGAAGCGTTTCACCAGCTTCTTCCTCCGACAACGCCGAGATCGTATATTTCAGCCTCCAAAGTGAAGCCATTCAACTAGCGGGGCCGCTTAATCCAATTAAAACTTAGCCAGCTAATAAGGCCGTCAGCGGCCCTCAGTGAAAAGCCGGGGGGGGGGGGGTTAATATACTGTCGCCGAGCAACGGCAGAAGCAAGAATCCTGCCTCGTCTCTCGGCTACGGGGGGAATTTGCAAAGGAAAATCAGCTGGGCCGAACACGCCCCTGTGAAGATGCGCCCTCCAAATGCCACCCGGGGAACTTCTCTGCCTGCCTCTACCCGCCGGTTTCCCTGGTGTTAGGTTCGCATTAAAAGATCGACTTCCCCCCCCAGTCATTACAAATAAACCTCAGTATTGGTTTTTCGCATTGCACGAAAACGCGGGGGGGGTCGGCTTGCTGATGCAAAGAGGACGAGGGAGGAAAGAACTGAGCAGGCTGCATCCCTCCGGTCCGAGGGAAACGCAGCAGAGGCAGCGAGGAGGAAAACCCCGAGCCAGCCGCAAGCTTCGCCTGCACGGACGGGGGGGGGGACCCAGGGGAGTGTTTATTACCCTCAGCCCCCGTCCTGCAATGAACCGGGAGCAGAAAACTTCCCTCGCTCAAGGGAGCCCAGCGGCCACGCAGGAACTGGGGTTTTGTAACGTGCACAGGGAAAAATCAACCCAACTCACTCCAGGGCGCAGGGGCTTTGGGAAGTAAACTTGGGGGCGGCCGCTCTCTGCATCCCGCGCCCAGGCGGTGCGTGGCCGGGGAGGGGGGGGCTTTATTCCGCAATGAACCCCGGCAGCCGCTCATTGCGATCACCCCGAAGTTGAGGAATAGGCGTGATGGCGGCCGCCTGCCGCCTGGGGTTTTGGGGTGGGGGAGGCGCGCGGTTTGGTGGCCCGCCACCGAGGATTAACTCTTTGCTGTCCGCTGCCCCCCCCCCCCCCCCGCGCTCACCTGATCGCTGCTAGCAGTACTTTCAGCCCTTGCAAGCCGAGGCGCCGGAGCAGCTGAAGTTTGCCATCCCTGAGAGCCGGCCTGGGGCTGGGAAAGGGGCGGGGGGAAGGTCCGTGGCCACGCGAGGTGGGGGGGGGGGGGGGGGGGGGCGCGCGGGGCAGCAGCGGGCCCGCCCCGATCCCCCCCCCCCCGGGTGTGAAATGGGGGGGGAGCAATTAAAAAAAAAACCCCCCCCCGGACAGCCCCCCCCCCACTACGGGCAGCGCCTCCCCACCCTCCGGGGGGCCCCACGCGGGAGGCGGCTGCAGCCGGCGCCTAGAGCCCGCCGGCGGCGGGGTCGCATCCTCAGGGGCGGGCAGGCTCCGGGTCCCCGGCCCCGCTGCGTCCCCCGCACCCAGCCCCGGCTCCCCGCAGCAGCAGGGCTGGGTCGGCTCGCGCTCGCGGGCACCTGCGGCAGGCGGCTCGCGCCGGGCATGGGGCTGCGGAGCCTGCGCGGGGAAAAGGGGGGGGGGGCGGGAAGGGGGAGGCGAGTCCCAGGCTTTAAGGAGGCCCCGGGCAGCTCACTGCGGAGCCCGGGGGTGCCCGGGGCGCAGCGGGAAGCTGGACCGGGGGGAGATGCCCGGGCCTGGCTGGTGCATCCTGGCTCGCTCTGCTCCGCCTCTCCCCGGCTCCCGGGCGGCAGAGCTCGCCCCCCCCCTTCGCTCCTTGCCCTGCCCTGCCGAGGGGGAAGGGGGGCGGGCAGCAGGATTTAAGGTGACCCTCGCACGTTGGCTGCAGGGACTCGAGCAGCGGAGCGGGAGGCGGTCCCCTCCGTGGGGTCCTTTCCCCGTCCCTCTGACAGGTTCTGCCCCTAGATATGCCTAGATGGGGAGGGGGTACACGGGCACCGCTGTGCGGTGTGAGCCCTGGGTGGGTGCCCAGGACAGCTGGGCATGTACAGATGATGCACCCAGGTGTGCAGAGGTTTGCAGTGCCCGAAAGTGTGCATGGAGCTGGGCCTAGGCTGTAGAGGTTTGCCGTGCACAGGTGCACAAAAGTGTTCATGAAGAACAAGGAGTACGTGTGGCACCTTAGAGACTAACCAATGTATTTGGTCATAAGCTTTCGTGGGCTAGAACCCAGAGCTGGGCCTAGGTGTGCAGAGGTTTGTGGGGCACAAGTGTGTTGGAGGAGCACAGTTCTAGTGTGTGCCCACATGGGTGTGTCTAGGCTATGCCTTTGCGTGGTCACGTGTGTTGGCGAAGACATGCCGGGGGGGCGGGAGGGCTGAGCATAAGGGTATTGACTGCCACGATCAACACAGGCAGATTGTGCAGGGGCACATGAGGTCTGGAGCAGGTGTAGATATGTGAGTAGAGAGCACACAGGACTCATGCCCATGGTTTTTGTGGAGGGGGGGCTGTGGGCCCAGATGTGTTGACATGAGTAGATGTGAACAGTGTAGTGTCAGTGTGCTGAGAGCTTACACAGGCGCACAGGTGCTGGATCACGTGTAGAGTGACTAGATATCCCGATTTTATAGGGACAGTCCCGATATTTGGGGCTTTTTCTTAAATAGGTGACAATTACTTCCTCCCCCACCCCGTCTCAATTTTTCTGGTCACTTATCTGGTCACTCTAATCATGTGTGGGTGTGAAAAGGTGAACCGTGGGCACAGATTTGGTGAGTACATGCCCGGTGATGCGTGCACTTGTCCTGACCATCTCCGTGTGCATCAGGGTGATGTCTAGGTGCACATTTCTGTCATGGGGTCATTCTAACAAAGACCCAGCCCTGCAGAGGGGATGCGGACGAGGGTCACGGGGTTCTGGCTGCCTGGAGTCGGGCAGCCTGGTTCTATGAGGGAGCCAGGAATTGTGCCTGGGCCGGTCAGCACAGAGTGCCAGAGATCACATTGCAGCAGGCCCCAAGGGTCTCTCTCCATCTCCCACAACCATCAACCGCGTCACAGGGGAGCAGCCTGGCTTCAAACTAGACTGATTCCCATTCCTTAGCCCCAGCCAGATCCCCACCATCTCCAGGGACTGCCTCAGCTGGCAGCGTCCCAGCCCTTCATCTCCTCAGCCAATGCTATTCAAACCCTGTTGATTATTCACAGCGCACAGCTGGGTGGTTTTGTGGTGTGGGCAATTCTCCGCCAGGAACCGCTGTCATGTGTGACCTCGGCCCAACAGCAACGGGTTACTCAGATGGCTGGGGCAGGGGAAATGCTCAAAAATTTCACAGGCGGGGGAGGGGCACAACAAGACCGCACTCCCTTTGTGGCACATCACACCCGTGCACGGATACTAAGGCATGGAGTACAGAAACAGCTGGGATTTCTGGGTCCTGCTGCCCTCTACTGGAGACTATCCAAACTGATCAATAGTGTCATAGTCCCTGTACTGTTTACAGTTAATTGAAAATCAGCTGACAAGAGCCAGGCTGGATCCGGGGTTAGAGGACTAGCCAGGGACTCAGATTCTTTTCTTCCTCCACCAGCTTCCTGAGTGATCTCAAGCTCGTCAGGCTCTGTGCCCCGGCTCCCCGTGGGGATAACTGTACTCCCCTTCACAGGGTGCTATCAATCCGCATTAAAGATTTAAATCCTGCAAACAGCACTTAGGGCAGGAGCAAGGCCTCCATCCTCCTTCCCCATGACTTCCCCCTCTGCCAAGCTTGAGTAGCCCTCCCCAGGGTTCAGTCCGTCTCAACGTCTGCACAATGTGCCCAGTCATTTGATAGCACTAGCATGCGCCAGGTTGGGAGCTTGTAGCCCGTCGTCAGAGTAAGTCAGTGCCCAGCGGGGATGTGTGACAGGCTGACGCTGACCACAGCTGCAGCACAGGTCATTCGAAAAACCCCGTTTAAAGAGACTGGCCATACAGCTGCCCTGTCCAGAGCTGACAGCAGGGGCCTCGGCAGATCAAACGCTGGTGGACGGCTGGTCGGGTTAGTGATGAGAGAGCAATTAACGACTGGCCAAGCACAGTTCCCTGCCGTGTCCTGTGGTGGCATAAAGGGGGTCTAGAAGACAGGCGAGCCGGCGGGTGGTGGAAGAGGTCTGCGTCACTATTCAGGTCACTATATTCACAGATCTTGGACAGAGGTTCACTAGAAGACACAAGCTGATCAGAGGTGCCAGCAGCAGAGAAGGGCAGGTCGTGAGGTGTTCAAGTCCTGGGAGGGAGCTAACGACAATGAACAGAATTGGGGGGAGGAGGTTATACTTCCCTTTGCACTGATGAGAAAGTCATTAAGATGGGAAATACCCCATAACAAATATACCCCATTACAGATCATTGCAATTAATATAATTGTAAGAAGGAATATCCCAGACGAAATACGCTCTCACGTGCATAATTGCCGCTTGCCTCCACCATTAATAATCCCTCAGTCAAGGTACAAGGGTCTTGGCTCATTTGATGCACTTGCTGTACTGAAAAAAGAAAACATCCATCCATAAGTATGTGTTATGAAACCACAGGAGGCGATGCCTGGGATTGCACAGCATGGTCGGCGTGTGCTTGACTCCAGGGCTGCAACTGGGAGCTGATGGCAGAGCCTGGTGGATTGGCGTTCTTGTCCCTGTTCCACGCTCACGTTCCCTTCCTTAGCACCCTGAGGGATCTCATGGCCTGATCCTACGAAGGGCAGAGCACCCTCACCTCCTACTGACCATGGTGCAAGGCGAGGGTGCTCAGCACCATTCAGGATTAGGCCCTGACTCCATGTATTGCTGGAGGGAAGTCCTGAACCTTTGGGCAGGAGGAGAGCACAAAGCCTTCGGTTTTGTCTCTGGCATGGTGCCCAGCGTGTACATAGAAATACAGCACAAGAAGAGACCAGGGACCAAATTCCCTGTTGGTGCAAACTGGCAAATAGAAGTTGGAGCACCTGGTCCAGCTTGCACCAGCAGAGAATTGGGCCCCAGATCTCAGGCTCCTCCCTTTGGTTCTTAGACACAGAGGCTAATTTCTGCTTCCTGGCACTATCCCCCTCTCCCCTAGCTAGGCGGAGGAAGGGACCTGTGGCTTTTGGCGCGGGAGGGGCCCAGCAGTCTCCTCACTATGGCCAGGACAGCGGGGTGCTTGCTCCAGAACCATTGCAAACCCCTCTCCTAGGACCAGCCCTGGAGAGAATTCCAAGCTGCTGGCAGGTCACTGCAGAGGCCAACACCCTCCCTTCCTGCAGACCAAGGCAGCAAGGAAATTCCCACCACCCCCTCCTGCTGGCCTCTCTGCCTATAGCCTGACTGTGAATGCTTGATGAGGACCCCTGTTTACTGGGGAGAGTGGCCTGAGACCCCACAAACATTTCCTAGGAGCTGCTGGCCAAGCGGCTCATTCAATGGCAAGGGCTAGGACCTGCCAAGTTGTATCAGTTGCGTGGGCCCACCTAGCTCAGTGTCTTGCCTTCCACTCTGAGCAGCACCTGAAAGTTCCCAGGGAAGGAATATCTCCTGGCTGGAGGGAGAGTTTCTCTCCTGCTTCATCCTAACAAAGCAGGGGCTTGGATTCCCATCAGTGATCTAGAGAGGAAAGGCTCAGGAACCTCTTCCCAGCCCCCGGCCACTCCTCCAGTCCCCTCCCTTCTGAAAATTAAAGTTCTCAGCAGCACATGATGAACAAATTAATGCAAATTGTAAGGTACGGTACAGCCAGTGTAACCGGAGTGGCACAAAGGGCATAATTAGAGCAGCAGCCGAGATTATGAAGGTTGTAACATTGGGGCTTTGTGGGACTAATGGAAATTAGACCTGTCCATTATGGCAGTAATAACTAGCCAGATTTACATGGGTCCCCTCGGTGCCCGGGCATTTATTATTTATTTTATTGTTTATTCGTTGCACTCATTTCTAAAGCCCCCGTCCCTGTATGACGCAGGCGCTCCTAGCTGAAACAGATGGACACAGACTTGAGAGGTAGCAGCTTCCCCTTGATGCTGCTGGTTTGAGGGTTTTTTTTACCCCCACCCCACTTTGTTCCCCCATCACCACCCAAATTCCGTGCAATACTCTGCTATTACCATGGGCCACTGACTTGCCAGCCAGGCTTACTCAGACAGAAGAAGCGGGCCAGGATTTTCAGCACCAGAGCTGGTCGGGATTTTTTGGACATCCAAAAATGCTGATTTGTTGAAACCCAGTCTGGTCACGGGAACGTCCTAGATTCAACCTCACTTCTGTGGAGAAGGCTTTTCAGATCCAGGATGGAATTTCTGGTCACAACCAAAGAGAGATCGATCAACAGCCCAGCAGTGACTGCGCCCGCCTGACACCTTGGACAGCCAGAGTCGAGTCGCTGTTCCAAATCGCACAAAGCAGAGACTTGGACCCGGGTTTCCTACTTCGCAGGCGTGTGTGCTATTGGTTATTCTGGGGCTGGGATCTCTACGTTTTTTCCTGACAACTTTCAGAACATCTTGGTTTCCTCCCTGTGCAAACCAGATTTTTTCAAAATCAGAGAAATTTCCACGGGACTGGAAATCCATTTCTCTCCCTCCTCCCCTAACAACTCTGTTCAGCCCCTAGGAAGGAGCCAGGTTTTCCTAAGAGCTGGGCACACTGAATACCAAGTTCTTTTTGAAAATCCAGCCCTCGTTTAGCTGCCTGCCTCCATGGAAGCTGAGCTCCTGGAAATCCTGGCCCGTTGGGGCCAGGTTTCAAGAACTCAGCCCTAGATCCACAAAGGTAGGTAGGCTCCGTTCTTCCACTGATTACCTCCCTTTGCAGGTCTGGGACGCAGCCCCCTTTTTAGACACTGCAATAAGCAGCCAGGTTTTCAGACGAGCTCAGCACCTAACGAAATGGGGTCTTGATCTCTGATGGGACCACTCTGGGCTCTACTGCCGTTCATGTAACAATAAAGGAGCAGGCCCCAAGAACCTCTCCGCCTGCTAATAATTGCAACCTCCACTTCGAATCTCTCTACATACACTTTGCACCAAAGAGCAGGGGTGAGGAAACAAAAGCAGCAATAAAAGGGAGATTTGTTTTGCAAGATTATCTGTTTTAATGGAAAAAGGTAATAAGGACCCAATGAAGGTGTCATGCGAGGCACCTTAAAGAAATTTACGATGCCCGGTCACTACCACTGCCCTGCCTGTTGGTGCATACAAATTGGTGCGTCTCCTCCGGGCAGCGCTCTACACTTGGCCACAAGTCAGCTGAAAGGCGATTTAAAGCTTTGTTTTCTCCAGTGGGGCGGGGGAGTAGGAAGGGAAACAAAGGAGTTTGCGTGCAGCGTGCACATTAAACAGAGGAGCAATAATGTGGAAATGCCCTGGAATAAATTTCAATTTATGGGTTTGTCAAGGATCAAGGAACACTGCTGTGGTTCTCGATCCAGCAGCAGTATCCCCAGTGGTTCCAGAATCACATAAATACCGGCATTTAAGCCAGGAAAGTACATATTTCAGCAGGGGGCTTCTTTTTATTTCCTTTCCAAGTGCCGCACGATTGGAAGAACTGGCCACCGGTGACGCTGCCGCCCTCTGTGCTGAAGGGGAAAGAAAAACAAACAGCGCAAGAACGGGGCTGAAGGGAATGATTCACGCCCCCGGGCCTGATCCTCTGCTGGTGGAAATCAGCCAGCACTTTTCCCTGGCGTTAAAGTCAGAGCGGTGCTGATTTACATCAGCGGAGAGACTGGACCATTTATGTTGTAGGCCTGCTTAGCTAGGATAAAATCTCAGCCATGACACACATTTCTACAGCACCTCTCACCCCAGCACTTCCCAAGGGGCTTGCCTCACTCAAGAGGTCAGCTTGCCGAGCACGTGGCTGGCTATGATAAGAATAAGAACTCACGTAGCAATAACAGCGAGTGTGTTTCAGGCCCTACAGCAGAGAGGATCTAAAGTGTTCGGAAAACTTTTTGAACAAATAGACACACGAATGAACAGAGGAGTCCCTTAACCCACTACAGGAGTGCATCCCCCTCTGGCATCAAGGCAGGCAGCTGATGAAAGTGTCAAATCAGTAAAGCACTTGCTTACAGTCCATTGATGTCAGTGGGATTTAAACACATGCTTAAAATGAAGCATATGGTTTAGTTCTTCCCTGAAGTGTGGCCTAAGAGCACATGGCAATGCTACAAGAGAATACTGTATGCAAATTAATCTGCATAGGGAGAAACGGTGCAATTACTCCAATTGCAATGAGTCCCGGACTTCGCGCTTGTACTCCTCTTGCAAAAAATGCTGCCAGCCTCTTGAATTATTTCCCGGGGACAGAACTTGTCTTACTTCTCATAGGGAAGGCTGCCCCTCCCACCTTGTGTCTCTCCCTCCGCCCCCCGCCGGCTCATTGCTTCCACCCTGACTCGGAGGGGAGAGTTCCTTCTACTGAACCGTGACAGCTGCTCGCCTCTCCTGACCAATTTCATGCTGCCTCAGTGGGGCAGGGCCAGAAAACCGGCGAGTCAGATTTTAAATGAAGATCTGGGACCGTGAAACGGGCTCATGCAGATGGACACGGAGGCAGTTTCGCGACGGTCTGCACCGCACCATCCTGGGCTGGAACGGGCTCAAATGACAGAGCAATTGGGAGCAAATTCCCTCTCTATACAGCACTGCCCAGGCTGCCTCAGTGCCAGAGAGATTATCGCTAACCAGAGCGATGCAGCAACAAGCCACAGAGATATTGAACAGGTGGCAATCCTTCGCAAGCCGGGGAGATTAAAAGAACGAGAGATCTATCGCGCGGCCAAAGGATGGCTTGGCAGGGGAAGTGCGCTGGATGGATGCAAACTGGAGGGAGAGGATTTTTTGTCCCAGGTGTTGCCAGCGAAGATGAGGCACGGGCCAGGGGAAATTAGGCTAGAAGTTCAGGATCAGGCCCGGAGCAAGACCCAGCGGCATCCCTTTCTTGCACGGTTTGTTACCTGATGGGCCCGATGCTGTGGCCACTGAAGGCCACGGAAAAGGCCACTGGTGTCTATTGGAGCAGACACAGGGCAGCAGCCATGGGCATGTCCGCTACCATCCTCACTCTAGTGGTGGGTCCAGCCTTTTCCATACCAGGCCCCTTCTCCCACCAGCCAGGACACCCCCCCCAAAAAAAATCCCATTTACAGGCAGGGCAGGGGGGGCCCAACTCCCCCGATCCTTGTTTGCAACCTCAGGGTTCGTGACTCCTGGAGTGAGAATCCTGCAGACTTCGGTGGACCCTGGATTTCACCCCTAGTGCCTTGGTGCCTGGCCATGGATCAGTTTGTTCCCACAACAATTCCTCCCCCGAGCCATGCCAAGCCTGGGCCCCATCCTACACCCCCCCGCCCCCCGCCGCCATTTCCAAACCCAAGTAGCTTGTCTATCAAAGCAGAATCTTTCCTTGAGCTCGACGGAAAAGGAGCTATTTCACCCAACGCACCTTGGGGGCGGGACACAGCGACAGCGGACAGTGCGAACGTGGAGGGAGTCTAGCAAAAGCCTCATTCAAGCCTGGGGCAGAGCTCCTGGCAATCGGGGAGCAGTGCAAGCCAACCAATACCTACTGGGCTGTCCAGGAAGGTGCAGATAATAGCTAGAGGGGGAGGATGGCCTACTGGTTAGGGCACTGGCCAGAGATCTGGGTTCAATTCCCTGCTGTGTCATGGGCACCCTGTCTGGCCTAGAGCAGATCACTTCATCCGTCTGTGTCTCAGTTTCCCCATTTGGAAAGTGGAGATGATGGCACTGCTCTCCCTCTTGAGAGCCTGCGGGGCTCAGGTCCAGGGCCATGTAAATAACTACAATCGCTGGCGGCGAGAAGGGGGGGATTTATGAAGCCGTCGGCGCTGGCACCGTGCTCTCGGCTGGGTGTGGGGAGATTGTTAGCCCAAAGGGCGGCCAGCTTCCCCCGTCACCTTTGCTCCCGCTTGTCACGGTTCATTTGCCTCAATTCCCTGGCGCTGCCAGGTTGCGGCTCCAGTGGGGCGTGTCTGGAAACCCAGCTGCAGCAGCGGATTAGCCGGCCCTCTATCAGAACGTCAGTGACGCGGGCAGCGGGGACACCGGCACCCTCTCTGCAGACGCTGACTCTCTGGAAGTGGCTAATGGGGGCAAACGGAAACGGATCCCCCCTCTTCACTGTGACACTCCTGGAATCCGAGTGTGTTCAGCACAGGCGCCTGGCTGCGGTCTACCTTAGAGCCTCTCCCTGGGACGACGGACTTAATTCAAGAGGAAGCTACAAGAGTCGGGCTTTATAACACCCGAGAGCCAGTCGATGTATTCCACAGGTCCCAGTATGCTCACTGCACGGTGCACCAGCTGCTACAACCTAGTCAGACCAAAGTCGTCAAGCACCGCTCAAGGGCTTTAGACCATCTCGCTGTCTTGGTTTGCCGTGTCATGGTAGCCATGACGGAGCTTGGGAGCTTGTCTCTTTTCCACCCGCTGAAGTTGGTCCAATACAAAACGTTACCTCATTCGCCTTCTCTCTTTCATATCGCCATCTCTACCTCAGGATCATGGACTATTTTACCAACCTCAGCTACGCTACAGCACCCCCAGGGAGCAATTCGGTGTCATCATCCCATTTTACAGACAGGAAAACCGAAGCCCGGAGAGAGAAGTGACTCCCCCAAAACAAGCCAGTGGCAGAGGGAACCCAGAAGTCCTGACGCCCATTTCTCTGCTCTAACACGCTAACAACGCACCTCCCTTTTTATTCTCCCCCAAGCGCCTTTTCTCATTCCCCTGCTTCTCTCTCTCCATCTTGCCCCCGAGCTCACCACACACTTATGTCCAGCGGTCCAAAATGCAACAACAGACCAAGAGCTCCTAGCCTCCAAGCGAAGAAATCCAATCTCGCCTCTGGACATCTGAGCCAGCCTCTCGCCCATGCGAGGAACGAACCATGCAAATAAAGAACACGCCTGCAACACAAGTCACTGCTCCGGAGCAGGAAATGTTGCATAAATATTCATCTCAATTAATATACATGAAGGCTGCAGCAAGCGCCGCTGAAGCCTTCAGTGGGAAGTGTTATCCTCTCAGCTTTGTTTTGCTGGAGCTATACATTCAAGGCAGAAATCCAAGAGATTTTCAAAGCAATAAACCAAAGCTTTAGCTGCTCTAATGTTTGGTGGGAGCAGCTTTTACCATCCCCCACCAGCCCAGAGCTCACCGCTGGGAGAAGAGGCACCTTCAAGCCTCCAGCTGAAGGGATTTCTTCCTGTGACAGTTTCCCAGGGACACCAAAGCCCAGATTCTCTCCAGCTGTGTTCCAGCCCGCCTCAAAGCAGGATGGGCCCCATTTGGCTGCTGGCTGGGACAGAGAGCCACAATACAATCCACAGCACCGGTTTGCTCAATCGCAAGGTTGCCCACTGATTTCCTTTGGAAACCCTCCTTGTCGTCAGTGTGGGGCTGTACCTCCGTCTAGCGGCTGGATCGCAGGATGCGTCTTTGGGCCCAGTGCCTCATGGTCATTCCCACCTGTGCAAAGCGAGCATAAAACGCTCCCTGCATGCCAAGCAGGGGTGTAAATCTAGACTGCACAAGTGTGCTGGGCACTAACTGGCCACTTGGGCCCTGTTACCCTGCACTAAAATTTCCCTCGTATTCCTTGACCTACTCCCGTCAAATCAAACGAGTCAACTCAGCCTCCTTTCTTTCCAAGGCAGACAAAGTCAGTGTGAGTCTCCAAGGTGAGCCCTTTGACCCGCTGTATTTAGGCTTCCTTGTGGCCCTCACTGTTTAGTATCCAAGCATCTCATTGCTCATTGGCTCTGCTGTAGCTCTCCCATAACCCCGCAGTGTAGATGCAGTCTACACTGAAAGAGGGTTTTCCACTGGCACAGGAACCTCACCTCCCCAAACAACGGTAGCTACAGTGATGGAAGCGTTCTTCTGCGGACATAGTTGTGTCTACACTGGGGTTTAAGTTGGCACAGCTCCGGTGGTCAGGGCTGCGAGTTTTTCATACCCCTGACTGATGAAGCTTCGCCAACCTACTTTTTAAGTACAGACCAGGCCCAAGGGAAATTAAATCCAAATTAAATACAGGTATGAATTCAAAGTGGATTAGTGAAACGGCATTAAACCCCTGTGTGGAGTATTTCATGCAGGATTGAAGTGCCCTT
>ML677388.1:4935911-4983516 GCA_007922305.1 Dermatemys mawii
AAAGCCCAAACAAAACCGCTTCACATTTCAACCTCCTTCCCCGGCCCCTATGAGAAACGGAGAACCTGACTAGGGACCATCGCTGGGGATCTAATGGCTCAGAGGGGCTGACCATGCACTGCAACACGTGTGCCAGGCAGAGGAGGCTCCCGCCTTCTCCCAGCGCCCGGGAAAAGGAGGGATTCCCTGTTCTTCGAACCCTCCCCGGTCTCACCCCACCAGCCGCCCAGCCCCGGGCCCCTTGCCTCCCTGCGTCATTCACACCCGAGCAAAGTGGCTGGAAATGGCGTGAGTGCAGAGCTGTGATGGGGGAGCATTTCACACCCACGCTGCACAGGCATGACTGCCCCACACGCGCCTCCCCAGGGCCAGGCTCGGGGGAGCCACCGGCTCCTTGGCCCCAGGAAACCCGCCTGGGGGCGCTTTAGCCTTCAGTGCAGACTGCACGGCTGGCATTTTGCCCCTCCCCTCCCCCTCATCTGGCACAGGCCCCCGCGCTGCCCCTTCCCTGGATAGCCTGCGCCCCCTCCCACTCCTCTTCTTTAACTCTAATTGCATTACAGGATCAAAGAGTCTGGAGCGGTGGAGACAGAGGAGTATAGAGAGGGGACAGCAGATATAAAGCAGCACTACCCTCCATTGTTGTCAAAGGCTGTTTCAGCTCCAGAGAGCACTCCTTGGAAAGACACCACGTGAACCAAAGTCCTTTTAGGCTGTAACAGCCCATGGGAGAGGCAGGCGTGTGCACGCTTGGATTTGGTTTTCATCTAGCACCTTGGGAACTCTCTCCACATCTCAGGCCTAATGTGTTTGCAAAAGCACTTACGGCCCCTGAGATGCCCTTGACTAACACAGGCAGAGTAACCGCAGAGACATGAGCAAGGAGAGGCTGGTTCGATTGGTGTTATTCCCGTTGCCAGGCCTTGGCTGGTCTGAATTTCCTGTAGGCGACTTGGGAAGGTGGCCTTGGGATGACATTTAAGGCTTGTAATTAAACCGCGTAGATTTTGCAGTAGAAACATTCCCACAAGTCTCCTTCAATCCGACAATCAGGCTCAGTAGAGGGGTAACTGAGGAAAGTTCCCTGGCCTCTGTTATACCGGGATCAGACGAGATAGAATGGTCTTTTCCAGCCTTAGACTCTAGGAATAAAGCCCCTGTGTTTCCATGAAACGTCCTCACTCCTGAAAAGTTTCCAACCCAAATGTTGCAAAAGTTACTCCAAGCAGATGCAGGGAAGGCTGGTCTTGTGGTGAAGGCACTGGAGTAAGAGTCAGGGGTCTGGGCTCATTTCCTGCTTCTTCCGTGCGCTTGGGGTGAGTCACTTCATGGCTCTGTGCCTCAGTTTCCCCACCTGTAAAACAGGCATAATGCTCTCCCAGCCGGTCAAGAGAAATGTGCCTCGTTGCTTATATTCTGGTAGCACATAGGTCTAGATCCTGAAAGGTACTTAATTTCCCTTGATTTCAATGGGAGTTAAGCAGATAATTGTTGTGGATCTGGATCCTAGAAATCCCCTAGCTGAGTTCCGGTCCCATTGTGCCAGGCGCTGTCCAGATATATAGTAAGAGATGGTCCCTTTCCCAGCCTGCAATCTAAATAGACCAGACAGCTAAAAGATGGGAGAAATGGCTGGAATACACACACAGCTGATTGGGGAGAGTGACTTGCCCAGGGTCACACAGGGAAGCAGTGGCAGAACCAGGAACTGAATGCAAATCTCCTGGATCCCAGTGCTTTAGCTACAGGCAGCTATTAGACCATGCAGACCACCTCTCTGTATGGCTACGAATGGCCCAGGGCTCTCCCTCTCTGCCCAACACATTTGACTGGCTGGACTTGCCAGGCATTGGAGATACTGAGGCGAGAGGCTAAGTCACACAGACGGCGCCTCTCTTGCTGGCTGACGTGCTTCCGGCCATGCACAGCCTCCCACAAGGACTTCAGCTGCCTCCCTGGGGCGCCCTTCCTCTGACCTTGTTAATAACTCTGTGATCTGGGCAGGGGTGGGGATGATCCCACTTGCAAATGGTCATAAATAAAGAGGTAGTTGGAGCATCTTGCAGGTGTGAGAACAGAGCCCCTGGAGACGGGCAAGAGGAGGCAGCCAAGCGAGTCAGCGAGGGGTGAGGGAAAGGACACAGGGCACACCCGGAAGGATGGGGGAGCCGAGATCAGTGCAGTCAGGCGCTGAGTGGGACCGGGGTGAGTGGGACTGGACAGCAGACTGGCACCAGAGGGTGGGGGAACATGATGGGCACGGTGGATGAGGTCACAGCAGAGGGGCACTGAGGGGGAACTGGGGTTGAATGTGGGAGCGGGAGGGAGACTGGGTGCGGGAAATGAGACAATGGGCAGACAATGGGGCACAGTGGACAGGCACTGGGGGGAATGGGGCCACAGCACGTGGACGCTAGAGAGGCCATGATGGGGCACAGAGGATAGGCACTGAAGGGGGGTGGGAATGGGGCACAGCCGATGGGCACTGTGGGCGTGGGTAATTCTCTAGGGAACCAGGGAATGCTGATGGAGCACAGCGGATAGGTGTTGATGGGCATCCAGGAACGACAGATGATTATCTTGGGAAGATCCCGCAAACCCTCTACATCCCACCCCTGCTCTGCCATGGCCCACCCTGGCACCAGAGGAGTTGCCCAGCCCACCATTCCCCCGTGGAGCTGAAATCCAGAACCCTAGGAGGGTTTGTGGGCACCTTGGAACCCTGCAGATCACCAGGGAGACACACCCACCCTTCGCAAAGTGCTTCATCGCTGTGACAACTGCCTGCAGGAGCAGGATGAACAGTCGGGGGATCGGGGAGCCCCATCAGCATGGCCCAAGTCCTGCAGCTCTCCATTATAGTCACAGCTTGGTGGATAAAATCAAAGAGAGCAGCCAAGAGCGAGGGGGCCTTGGGAAGGCATTGTGGCTTGGCTAACGAGCAGGGCTGGCCTTCGTTAGGCCAGGCCAATAGCAAAGAGGCCTCATATGAGCATCCATACTGAGTCAGACCAATGGACCATCCAGCCCAATATCCTGTCTTCTAACAGTGGCCCATGCCAGGTGCCCCAGAGGGGATGAACAGAACAGAATAGATAATCATCAAGTGATCTGTCCCCTGTTGCCCATTCCCAGCGTCTGGCGGTTGGAGGTTTAGGGACATCCAAAGCGTGTTGCTGCATCCCTGACCATCTAGGTTAATAGCCATTGATGGACCTATCCTCCATCCCCTTATCTCATTCTTTTTTGACCCCAGCTTATGTTTGGGCTTCACAACATCCCCTGGCAAGGAGTTCCACGGGTTAAGTGTGCATGGTGCGAGAACTTCCTTCTGCTTCTTTGAAACCTGCCACCTAATAATGGTGCCTAGCGGGCAGCCTGCCCCATTTCCATCCTGTGGGATTCTGGCAGGAAGGCGCGAGGAGACAGAGAGAATAAAGCACCGACAATGGAAAATTCCACCCTGGAAAGGGTCCCCCTCCCTCTCAAGGGTCCCCCACCCTCTCGGTGCCAGGCATGGAGAAGGAGGGATGCCCTAGCTCGGAAAGAAGGAATGACTGGCGGCATTTCACACTCCATCAGACATTAAATAGCTCCACCCACTCAAAGGGCAGTGCCTCCCTAAGTCATGAGACCACTGCAAACCACGCGCTGGAGCAAACGTGCATGCAGCTAACTAGGTTCCCTGCAAATACAGGCAAACCTAATTCAAACACATTTTAGTGATAAAATGATATTGACTCCGAGTAATTAAAAATCATTTCCCTATTCAAATAGGCTGATTGAGGAGAAATGGCTTCGTCTTAATTGCTTGAAGGGGAAATTATCGACTCTCCATGCTAGCAGCCTAGCAAACAGCTCTTCGCTCCCCGGCATGTGCGGTGCTGTATTCGAGGAGGAGGAGGGGAAGGTCGGGGCGAGGAGGAAGAGGGGCTGGGGAACGAGGGAGGACGGAAGGGGAATCGAGGAAGATGGAGAGGTGGGGAGCTGCAGGGGCGGAGGTGTAAATGGAAAGCAGCGATGGGTATGAAAATGAAACGTCTCTTCCCACTCAGGCGGACGGAATTAGAGCAGGAATCCCGCCTGAGTGGGAAGGGAGCAGAGCTCTCAGAGCTTATGGAAAAACAGAAGGAACAGCCTGAGCCCCGGCTAAACTCGAGCACAGCCAATGCCATATGCAGCCCTGATCCACAGCCCTGGCTCGCCACGGCCACAGCTAACAAAAGCATAGGCTGACCCAAGGCTCGGCAAGTCTTCCCACGGACTGTCTATGGTATTTATCTCTCCCCCACCCCTTGCTGCAGGAGCTGAGCATCTTTAACACGCTTACCCGGCCAACGCCCTGTGAGGCAGAGCAGTGCTACTGGCCTGGTTTTACAGGTGGGAAACTGAGGCACAGGGAGGCTAAATGACTTGCCCAAAGTCACCAGGATGTCTGTGGCAGAGCAGAGAATCTAACCCATGACTGCCTAGTGCCCTAATCACTGGACCATCTCTTTTAGATCTCATCCGGCTTTGGATCAGGGAACTGGGCCTTTCTAGTGGTGCCCCGTTTAACCAGCAATATGAAACCAAGACTCAGAGGTCAATGGCTCCAGGACCCAGCCCCCGTCAATGATCGGAGATGCCCGATGGAACGCCAGAGCACAAGTGATAAGTGGCAGCCTGCAGGGAATATAGCCACATAGCACCACCCCCCCAGCTTAGATTAGAAAACCTGCTTTACAGCAGGAGACTCAAGGAGCCCAGTCCATTTGGCTTCACAAAGCGAAGGTTAACGGGTGAGTTGGTTACAGGCTATAACGAGCTACCAGGGGAACAAACAGAGGAAGGTCTAACAAGATCCAAAGGCTGGGAGTTGAAACTAGACAAACTCAGGGTGGAAATAAGGCGTACAGAGTAATTCACCACTGCAACGATTAACAAACTCTCCTGACCAGGCACTACGAATCTGATCATCATTCCACTCCCCACAAAACCCCGCCCTCCCCTCTCCTCGCAGAGCGGACGTGGCCCAGGACTTTTAGCACCCAGCTCTGAGAAACAGACACGCAGCCGCTGTTAATATTGAACGGAGCCATCACCTCCGATTCCCCATGCAGCCTACCGAAAACGTTTGCCGGCACGGGACCACCATCCAGACACGAAGAGGCCTGACATGAGTGGGCTCAACACTTCCCAGAGGACAAACAAATACGCGAGAGGAAAAATCTCCAGTGAAAACTGCTGCTACGGTATTTTTACTGGGTAGAAATTAAGCATTTGAAACAAATCAAAGCAGTCGGGTAGCATGGAAAGTGCCATTCCCAGCTCTCGCCATAACACAGCTCCTGATCCCGAAAGAGCCTGGATCAGTCCTGTTACACTGGGACTGAACTGGTTAGATGGGCTGGAAAGAGAATTCTCTTGGGTGTGGACCAAAGATGACATTTGCCAGTGCTACCTTCAAGGCCTGTGGGCAGTCATTGAGTTTCTGCTCATGGGTTTTGTCGCTATGGTTAGTTTTGCAACTACGGGTATAATAATTTACACAATGAGGCCCCTACTAATTAATACCCCACAGTTGTCTAGAGTAGGTAGTTTATGGTGAGAAAATGGTCGGCTGGCAGCGTAGGTTTGTTTCCTGGCTCTGCCCTAGACAGCCTGTGTTAGCTCAGTGACTCTGTGCCTCCATTCTCCATCTGCAAAATGGGGCTAAGAACAGCTCTTTCTCCCACCCTGTGGCTATCTGATCTAGTTCGACTGTGAGATCGCTGGAACAGGGGCCGTCTCTTGATTGCACGCACAGTGCCTAGCTCAACACAGCCCACGTCTCAGCTGGGGCCTGCTGGCGAAATAACATACAGCAGCTACTGCTGAAAACTAAAAGCCTCTATCGGGGGTGTTTTCAGAAAGATTAAGTGGCCAAGGAGCAGAAGTCAATAGGATTTGTGCTCATAACACTGACCTCCTTTGTAAGTGCTTTGACATCTACTGACAGAGAGAGGCGGGGATTGTTAAATCACGGAGATATCAGTGGGCGAAATTTTCAAAAGGCACCAAGTGACTTACGAGTAATACCTCCCTTTTCTTTAGCACTTGTCTTCAGGAGATCTCAAAGCACGTTACAAAGAGGCCAATACTGAGCGCACAAAGCCCACCAAACTCATGCTCCTAAATCCCTTTGCGGTTTTTTGACAATTCCACCCATTCGGATCTAATCCAAGTATCCACCACCAGCTTTGAGATTGTGGCTCCTTGCTAAGAGCTAGAATTAGGCTAGTGAACCTGTAACTGCTCAGCTCAGCCAAGCCCTGCCCTCCTAATTAGGCTTAGAAGAGGGACCCTATCTACACACACACACACAAACAGGTTTTTAAGCACCATTTCTGGGGACTCTAGAGGGGAAACTGAGGCAGGTTTGCCTGTCATGCTCTAGCCTGCCACTGAAGGGCACCGCAGGCAGGGCTGCCATATGATCCTTGGCAATTCTGATAGTTCAGAAGAGCCCCTCTGCAATTTCTGACCTCCATATCTCTGGGCCGCCTCTCTGCCAGCCTTCGTACTTCTTGTTCGTTTACAGTGTTATGTCCTCTAGAGCAAGAACTGTCGTGTGTACAGCTCCAAGCACAATGGGACTCAGATCTTGACTAGGGCCTGTGAGCAGGGCTGTAACGAATGTCATTCCGTCCCCTTCCAGCCGCACAAAATTCAAACAGCGGGGAAAAGAAAACAAAATATTATTCAAGACCACATCTAATTCTAACGAATGATAAAAACATTATGGGAGAAAACGTTGCTGCGTGTTCATGACAGAATATGATCCTTGTATTCGCCTCCCACGTTCCAGATGGATGCATGAGCCCTGCTGCCGAAGTAGGAGTGTGTCTGTAGAGTGTGAGTGCGAAAGAGAAAGGGAGACCAGGGATGGGTGTGCGGAGAAATGGAATTTTTGATCTGTTTCTATGTAGATTGTGTTTATTCATCTGTCTCCTCTCCATCTCCTCTCCTGCATCTCCCTGTATCTTTTACAAAATTACTTTCCTCCGTTGCCCTAATTTTGTTTGTACAGAGAGCAGCTGCTTTCTTCCATTTCAGCATAAAAAAAATATCATCTTCAATGATGTGCTATCTGTCCCCGGTCGGAGTTTTAGCAGCTACCCAGCCAACATTAGCCTTTTGCTCCCTGCCGCCTGGCTGCATTTCCATCAGATGGAGCTCATGTTTCCTGCCTCCCCTTGGGGCTGAGGTGTTAGTCGGAGTTTGCCGAGGATGGTAGGTGGGTCACACGAACAGCCCCTGAGGTCGTTAGGAAAGGGATGTGTCACACACACAGACTGGAGCGTGGAAGTGTCTCTGCTTCTAGCTGCCCAACTTGAGATGCCTTAAAGGTCCCTGAGTTTCCAGTGGACGGCGGCTCAGGACTCCAGCGGGGCATCGGTCCCTGCTTTTAAGGATTTTGGCTGTCAGGGCTGGGCCAAGAAGTTGTCTCTCTCTAGGGCACAGGTTATCAAGCTGGGGAGTCAGGACCCCTGGGGAGCAGGTTCATGAAAAGGTTTCCACCAGCCTGGATGGGAGGGAAGCTTTTGGCTGCGATGGGGTAGGGGAGAGCTCAGGAAGAACATCTCTGCCGGGCCTTCAGCCACTGCTAGCCAGCAACACGAACACAAAATCTGAGTGGAGACGCCCTTGTCTGCTTGCTTGAACCTGAGACAACTTCAGCCGGTGCGAAGGGAGCTTTCCTGGCCTTCCCCAACGGCTGCTACGGTGCCCGTTGCTGACCGAACTGGGACTGGTTCTGGATCTAAATACAGCCCATGCGTACTCCATAAAGAGAGAGGCTGCGGGGACAGAAAACAGCCTTGTGCATTGGGATGACCGGCATCAAGGGGCAAAGCTAGCACTAGCCCCGGTGCCTTTCCCTGCAGCTGCGCAGTGAGCGCGTGAGAACTCCTAAGCCAAGGAGAACAGAACCAGAATTGTTAGTGGATGAGAGACCAGAGTCTTATGGTAGAAGCTTCGCCTGAACTCAGAGTACTAGGGCGCAGATCCTCAAAGGTATCGGGGTTCCTAACTCCCCTGGCTTTCCCTAGGAATTAGGCACCTAGATACCTCTGAGAATCTGGACCCGAGACTCCCTGGCGAGGTGAAGAAGAAAGAGCTTCATTCGCGACATGTCTGCACTGCACGGGGAGCCGCTCCCCACCCCCAGCATCCAGCTCAGACTGCGGTGGGCTCAGTGTGAAACCAGCCACAGAGGCTCTGCCATGGGGCGCTAGGGCTCTCCCGGAGCCTGGGGAGGAGCTGGAGTGGGGATTTCAGAGCCCTACAAGGGACATGCCAGGGGGAGAGCGCTGCCTCAGAAGGTCGTGATCTCACCAAAGGTCATGTCGGGGGGTGCTGTGGGCATAGCACAGGACACGGGAAGGTGAGGTCCTCCATGGTTTTGGCCATTTATAGGGAACATTTTCATGCGAGTTATAAACCCAGTGGGGTCCTGGCCTAGTTCCAGCTCTGGCGATTCCAGCCTGGCGTGAGCACGTTTCCCCGGATCCAATGTTCTTCACGTCCTGTCATGGCCTGTTGTGTAGCGTTTACACGTGCTACCACACAGCACCACCGTTCTACCCCAGAGGCATCCGCTTTCCGGAGCAGCAATAGAAGACGTGATCCGCATCTATCCCTTCCCTCGCGCCAAGGGTTTCGCAAGGCTTAGCTAATCTTTATTAAGTGCTCTGGCCCCCTTCCATGAGCGGAGCCAGCAGTGCGCAGAATACTGATCGGTGCCTTTTCAAAGCTATTCCTAGAAACCCCCGGCACTGCGGCCCTCTCTCCAGAGCTGTGAGTGGAGTCGGGCTGTGGGCTGACGTATGGGCAGCATTTCAGGGCAGAATCTGACTGAGCCACAAACAATTCCAGCCCCTCAGGGATCGAATTCTCCTGGCGTTTCAGTGTCCTCAAGGCCGGACTGAAACTGGATCCAGCCCCATCCCTCGAAGGTTACAGTCCAAAGGGACCATGTGATCATCTTGTCTGAGCTCCCACTTAACACAGGCCGGGGGCTTCCTCAGAGATCCCTGCACCGAGCCCAATGCCTCGTGGGTGAAGCTGATATTTTAGACCGACAGCCATTCTGAGGTGAAAGGCTCCCTCCCATCTCATCCTTTGGGAACATGCTCCAGGAGCGACCCTCACTCTTAATTAATGCACGTCTTTCTTTAGCTTCAGCTTGGCTGATTGATCGGGGTGGCCGGAAAACAGGAATTCCGTGCAATGCAAACTGTTGAGCTTTCGAAACTTACTTTCATTCTGACGTGGAATGAAAACGAGACCTTTTGTGGGAAAAAGAAATCCACAAAAAACTCAAGAGCAAGAGACAGTCACTACAGAATAGCTGATAGCCCTGTAGGCTGAGCTCTCACCCGGGAGGCAAAAGACCCAGGTTCAAATCCCTCCTCTGCCCCATCTGGGCTTAAACCTGTGTCTCCCACATCCTAGAAGTGACAAAGAGTCCTGTGGCACCTTCAAGACTAACTAAAGTCTTGGGTATTAGCCCACGAAAGCTTATGTTCTAATACTTTAGTTAGTCTTGAAGGTGCCACAGGACCCTTTGTCACTTCCGCAATTTCAGACTAACACGGCTACCCCTCTGATTCCCACATCCTAGGTAACTGCCTGGACTGCTGGCCAATAGAGTTGCTCTCTCTCTCTTTGCCCCCAGGATCATTTAATTATTTACACAAAGTGGACCAGCTCTGGCAAATCAGCATTTCCCTACAAAAAAAACATTTCATTCAAACATCCTCAATCGTCCTGAGTGCTTTCTTCCAGTCCTGCTTCCCAGGCTGGCGCCCTTCAGCCTCAAACGTATGGTGCAAATACCCCCTCCTCCCATCAGGTGCTGTCTCTCGCCAGCCCGTGGCACCTCCTTTTACCCCCTACCTCCTGCCCCGACCCCAACCCTGCTTGCACTGGTGTTAGCCCCCTGCCTTGGGGAGCGGCTGTTCCGAATGCCGTGTTCTTAAATGAAATTGCATCATGTCTGGGAAACTCAAAGGCCCAGCCTGATTGATTTTGCTCGAGGGGCCGCTATTAAAAATGTATGGAATTACTCATGCAAAATCCCACTTACACACGGGGCCTGAGTGAGGAGATTAAAATCCCGTCGTTTGTCACTCACTTCCCCTCGGTTTGCGATTTGCTCCTTTATTACCGTAAGCAAACCGGCACTGGCTCTGTGTTCGATGTTTTACATGTCATGCAGGGTTTCTCATCTTATTCCAGGGGGAGTGGACGTTCAAGATGACACGGCTCAGAGCTACTCTCAGCTCTGCCACTGACCTGCTCTGGGACCTCGGGCAAGTCATTTCATTGCTCAGTGCCTCAAGTTTCCCCATGTGCCACAAGAATAATGATACACATCTTGGGGAAGAAAGGTGTTGTGAGGTTTAATTGATTAAATGGCTTGACATTCTTGCTTGGAAGGGAAAGGCTCAGATTCATTTCACCTTGCTTCAATCCCTCTCTGCCACAGCTTTCTAGCGTGACCCTGACCACGCCACTTAATCACTTTGTGCCACATCTATCTATAATGCTTCCCTTCTCCCAACCTTTGTCTGGCTTATCTATTTAGAGTGTAAGGATTTTCTTTCACTAGGTATTTGTACAGCACCTAGAGCAAGGGGTCCCGATCTCAGCGGAGGCGTCTAAAGGCTACTGAAATACAATAATGGGCTATAGAAATGCGACGGAGCAGCATTACATATTGGATCAATGGGTTTGGGGGTTTTTTACATGGAGGAGAGACGACTGGACTGTGTCAAGTTTCTCCACCTCCTGGCTTTAAAACCCTGTCAGCTTTTAATGTAATTTCCCTCTGCGCTAGTTCCCCTGAGCACCTTGGAGAGCCCATAAAGCAAATTTCCCAAGTCTGATCAGGTCAATGGCTTCCCATTTGAGATATTGGCCACTTTCCCGAAACAGCTACGGTCCTGGAGCAGACTTCGCCCTCTCACACCCATCGGCCTCCCTGCTGCCCAACGGACGTCAACACTTTTACCAGCCCCCCGCCCCGGTTACCAGGGCGCAAATCCAGAACAACTCCATTGACAACACAGAGGCTTATCCAGAGCCCGATGGAATCCAGAGGAGACTTTATATTCCAGTAGTGCCCAGAGGCCTAGCTAAGATCTGGGCACCATTGTGCCAGCTGCTGTACAAACACAGTGAGAGCCTCTGCCCCAGAGAGAGTCCCGCTCTAAACAGAGCGGACATGGATCCAGCTTTGCCAACTCTCCTGATATTTGGTTTTGACCTTCAAGTTTCAGGCCGCTGAGGTCCCAGGGTTATGTCCTATTTTTACATGCAAGGCCAGATTTTATGTGTCTGTTTCTAACCCTCATGGTGGCAGGAAAAAACCTGGAAAACACAAACCCGAAGGTTTGAAAAGCAGAAGGCTTATTTAAATTTTTTAAATTTTCATTTTTAAAGTCTTGAGGGTTTTAAACCAATTGCCATGTGATTTTGGCGGGTGATTCTGGCTCGTTTGGGATTGGCTTGACTTCATCTCTCCATGTCTCTGTCCTCTGCCCAAGGTCACTCAGAGCTCCAGTAGTGGAGCTGCGGTCTCTGAATCCAGCACTTTGACAAGACCAACACTTCCTCTCGAGCCAGTCAGGCACCCAGCACTGGGGAAGCAGCCAGTGGGCAGACTAGTGTGTACAGATGCCCGGGCGGCCACACTGCCTTTGTCTCATGCCTTGAGGCTTGCTGTGCTTGGGCCAGGATTTCAACAACAGCGTGTTAGCATCACAAATACGGGCTCTCAAACTCATGGCCAAATGGCTGGCCCATCAATGGATGGGCTTCTCTTCCCATTGTTTTCACTGGACACCAGGACGTGGCAGGAGTTCTAAGTACAAATCCGGCTCTTGGTGCCACTTTCCACCACACTGGCCAGTAATTGCAGCTCCCACACAACCTGATCTGCAGCTTAGGAGTCTGTAATGACACGGCAAAAACCTGTGCACATTCCCCTGACGCCACTGCACGTTACTTAACGGGTAATTAAACAGCCATCCCTTCCTGCGCAGGAGAACTTCGCTCCAGGCCTACCGTTCTTATCTCCCCTCCCAGGAAGATTGCAGGATGGTGAGAAACTGACCAGCCAGGAGATGCTGAGGGCATCTGGGTGGGAGAGGGGTTAGCTAATAATTAGGCCTTGGGGAGAGCACAGATTGTTTTCCTTCATTGCCAGCTCACTGAAAGGGTCATTCTGCCCAGTAATCATTTCTCAGGGATTCTTCTGATTTTAATGAGCGTCGTTCTGAGTTGCACTAGACGGGACACATAGGGCCCTAACATTCTAATGGCCAGACCACAGCAGTGGGGTGGAGAGATAGCCAGCAGCACACGAGTGGGGGGCTAGGGGGCAGGGCGAGATCTGGTCTCTCTCAGCTGCCCCAGCCCTGTTTCATAGACACGGCCAACCTCCAAGCACACTTACGGTAATTAGCCTGGAGAGCTGGGCTCCGCTGGGATGCACTCGGGACTCGGATCGCAGTGATGGAAAGGTTAATTTGAAATACTGTCTCTCTCACCCACTCAACGGCAGCTGAACCTGTTTAGAGGGAGGGTAGAGAGCCAGGGCTTGGATTTCTCCCAGCTCAGCAGAAAAAGCCTGAGTACCATGTAAATTTCACGCCTTAATAACCCAGGTGAGTGCTACATCACCTCAAGAAAAGCAGCAAGCGCATCAACTCAAGCTCTTGAGGGGAGAGCAGAGCTGGTGGATTTGCAATTAACTCTGACGTGGCTAGGAACATATAGAAGAACTGTCACATCAGCTCAGACCAAAGGTCCGTCTAGCCCAGTATCCTGCCTTCCGACAGTGGCCAATGCCAGGTGCTCCAGAGGAAATGAACAGACCAGGGAATCAACAAGTGATCCATCCCCTTTCCTTGTGCGGCTGAATGGGGATCCGCCCCCCCTCCTATGCAAGACCTGAGATGCCAGTGGACACCTCACTGTGGTCTTTGGACTGGACGTTCTGTTCTCAGCTGTGGAACCGCTTGACCTGTCTATGCCTCAGTTTCTCCTCCCACCCTTTGATCATGTAGAACAATCTCTTCAGGGCAAGGGACCCTCTCTCAGTATGTTTTACAGCAGGATGGGGTAAACAGACACAGACAGTTGATGTAACATGCCCAGAATTGAATCAGTTGCAGAGCCAGGAATAGAACCCAGGCGTTCTGATCCTCACTTTCTTCTCCAGTCACCAGACAACATTGCCTTTTAAAGCAGCAGTATAATCAGGTACCCCATTCATGGCTAAGAATGGGAAAACAAGTCCCAGCTTCGCTCTCAGGCGTGTTAATGGTTATAAACCACCTTCAGGGGAAGTAGAAACGATCAGTCGCATTGTTACAATGGAGCTCATCATACCCACTTGACAACAAAAATAATGAGAGCTGGGCAGGAAAGAGTTTTCCAGCTCCGGGAGAAATTGAGATTTTTTTTAAAAAAAATGTTCCCATCCCAAATGGGGACAAAAAGCCAAAGTCTCAACAGTTTTTGCCATCGGAACGTCCAAAAAATGTTTGGATTGGGAGTCAATCGAATCATTTCATTTTTATTTCAATTTTTTTAACTCTAAATTAACTCAAATTTCTAAACAAAAATTGTTTCCACCTGAATTTTTTTTTTCATTTTAAGAATGTCAAAATGGGACACTGACCAGTTCAAAAAAAATGTCCCAAAACTTTTTGGAAGTGGGAAATTCATCCAAAGTCACCCTCGCCTCCAGGAACACCTCACAGTTTGGCAAATAGGCATCTTCCACCATCTCCTTTCATCAACAACTTCCCATCATAGTACTTCACTATCCTGTAGCATCTTCCAGCCAAGCACCTCACAGCACTGTTCCAGCACTAACTCATCTTCACAGCAAAACAGGCACAGGTGAGCATCACTTCCAGAGTTGGCTGAAGTCACCAGCTAGTCAGCAGCAAGACTGGAAGGGAAGCCAGGATAGAGTCCTGAACCCCTCATTGTCCTGAGAAAATCCATTGCAAGTAGCACTCATTAAAATCTCGATTTGTTTAAAACATTCACTGTCGTTTAGCCCTCAGCCTTTGCCAGACCGCGCTCTCCTGGCTGGAGATGCTAAGATTTATTGGTTTGCCTGCATGTGCATTGCTGCCTTCGACTAGGAAAACGACGGGCCCACTCAGGTGTAACATTTCACTCAACTAGCTGCAGCTACCAGAGCTGATTTTTCTGCTTACACCAGGCATTATTGGCTACACTGGGTTTGACCCAGAAACACCTGGGATAAAATTCTGGCCTTTATCTCGATCACTTCCAAAAAGCATTTGTTCAGGAGTGAAGGTTGCCTCTGCATAGCCCTGGAAAGAATGCTAGAAATGGGGCACAACAACCCAAATCCTCCACAACGGATGCAGCCTCCATGCACTTTCTGCACAACCACCTTAATCCTGCACCCTCCCAGCTGCCAGCATCCTCCCACAGTTGGTTTTTCAGGGGCGTGGAACATTTGCTTGACCTGCAGTCTGCTCATTGTAGAAAGCCCCCTAGCAGCGCTGAGAGCACGGAGGAGACAGGGCAAGTTCCTTATGAGCTTTTAACCCTTCTGGCTTTCTTTACGAAACCCTAGTGTGACAGAGCGGTGGAGGAAACGTGACAGGCCTGCTGGGATGGCTGAGTGCAAAGGGAAACTCCTTGCCAAGAACAAATCATTTGGAGTGTCACCATGCAATTAGCAGAGCCGTTCAGAACCTGGAACATTCATCCCATGGGAAATTAGGACACGATGACATTTGTTTCCATTCCCAGTCAGAAATGCATCTTTTTTCCCATAACAAAACAAAAAAATCTGGAATGTTTTGGATTGGAAACTTCAAATCAAAAAGCGTCAAAGATGATTTTTTTTCTGAACACAACAAAACAATTCAAGCTGCCAAACTGGAAAGCATCACCTCTGCGAAGTCATTGCAAAACAATACCGTTCGCTATGATTCCTCTGATCGGGAAGAGTTATATGTTTCATGGAAACAGAAATTTTCCTGCAGAAAAGGTCACTTTCAGCAAAGCCACATTTTCTGATGGGAAAGCTGAAAACAAATTCAGCCAGCTCTAGGGATCAGCGTGTGGATATGGCGCAGGAGACCAAGAAGGCATGGGGATCTTTGAGCTAACTGGCAGAAAAAAAAAACAACACCCCCTTTCCACTGAAACTTTCATCTTTCCACAGATTGCATCAGGGAAAGAAGCCACATGGCCCAGAAGGCAAACTAATGGTGCTTGTGGGAGGTATATTAATCCACGTCCTCTTTTCTTTTCACTTCTCCACCTCCTGCCTCGGTGAAGAAGAGACAACGGGACGGCAGGAGGAGCTGGTGGGACCCTGCACAGCATGAAATAAGTTGTTCAAGGCCGAATATGGCAGCTCTCATTCCCGTGCATCACAACATGGCGGGAAGGCATGGCGGGGAGCTGCCCCCTCTCTCAATCAGGAGGCAGGGATCTGCACGATCCTGCTCAGTCACACACACACACACGCTTAGAGCCCTGCCATGTTCAAGAGCTTCACCTCTCTCTCTGGATACATTTCAAACACTCATTGCTCCCCACTGAATCCTATCTCCTGCTTCTCCATGTTGTGAATAAACAGGCAGCCGGCATCTGATGATTATGAACCTGGGAGAATTTCATTTCACATTCCCTCTAGTCCCCCACCGCCTTATCTCTCTCCGGGCAGCAGAGGTGCCTGGAACAATGGAGCACAGAACCTCCGCTGCTCAGTAAAACATCAAAAATAAGAGAGGTGGGGAAAAACGGTTTTTTTTTCCTCCTTTCACTGAAATTTATCGGCCGGGAGACAGACAAGCCAGGGCCTTTTTCTTCCATGCGATCGGCTGGTTTTGCATCTGCTCTCCGACGGGACGTCTGATGATTCAGACATTTTATGCATTGAATAAAGAGTCGTTTGATTTATAGGAGGAGGAAAGCGCTGCTGGGAGACGACTCGCACTTGCCAAAGTGGAAAGTGAACTAGCCATACAATGGGAGAACTGCTCTCCTGTTGTATTCGACAACCGGGTCTCTTTCGCATGGACAGGGCTTTCCATTTCACGAGCTGCAGCGTTGACCCTTTTTCTCATTTTTGTCCTCAGAAAGCCTCAGCCATTCCAATGACTTCAATGGAGCTACGCCAATTTACGCCATATGAGACTCTGGCCCCCACTTCCAATGAGTCCCTCTGCCTCCTACACGTCCCTATCTGTAGCTCTCAGCCTTCAGCAGTTATTCACCCACTGCATCCGCAGCCCACGAACTACGGAGCTGGGTGGGTTTGTGTTAAATCCCTGGCATTGACATTTAAATCCTGACAGGGCTTTGTTCCCAATCCGCCCCCTCGCTTACATTTACTTTGTATTGGTTTTACCATCAAAATAATGTAACCTCGTTCCAGAGAGACGCGAGATACAGTCAGGCGGCTTAAAACCCTAGACTGCCTCTTCCTTACTGTTGTGTAATGGAACATCAAGCTATGGCCTCCTCATTTGATCACAGGGCTGGGAGCCAGCAATGACTGGCTCCTAGTCCCAGGGCTGATGCTAGTTTCCCTCTGTGGCTACGGACACTTTGGGCTGCCCATGCAGGCGTGAGTTGGAATCGCACCGGACCATGATCCCTGGGTTACACGACAAGAGCCACTGGACCCTACAAGTGCCAGCTGTGGGAGTGTGTATCTCTGAGCACCCAAAAGCTGTGGCAACCGGTCTAAGTGCTGTTCTGTGATGGCTTATCCAGAGAACCATGTGCCTGCTGCTGAGATCAAAATGCAGCCAGTGCTGGGCGCTGTACTCAGTACAGCCTCTGGATTCCCCCGTGACACTGCCACGCGGCAGCCCTCCCCGGCACTGCCCCCACCAGGCACCAGCCAGACCCTGTGGGACCTCAGCCCCTGAGGAAGCCTCTTGGGTCTGCTCAGGTTCAATGGCTCCCTCTGTTGGCGAGGTTGGGAATTGCGACTGAAGCATGGGAGGGCAGCAATGCTGGCGGATGTGAGCCGCAGGGCGACAGTCACACTGAGCCTCTCTCCTGTCTCCAGGTTCAATGCGGGTTTATAAAGTTCTTGGAGAACTTCCACCCAACAGCACTAGCAGGATTATTATTACTCTGCTCACTGGTTAGAGGCCCATCTCTGAAGCTTGGAGGTAGGGACAGGCCCAAACCGAAGTCCTAGCTCAGAAGCTTCCTAGACTCCTGGCTGGGAGAAGAAGGTTCTGATTCTGCTCACTATGGATGCGTACCGGATTGGAGTCTCACTCGTCGCATCCACCACGGGCCAGTAGCAGGGTCTGAACTCTGGGCAATGCAGCCCAGGCCTCTGCCATGCAAGCTAAAGGAACAACCTCCGCTAGCTGCCAGCAGTAGTAGGCTGTTCACCTCTAGGTGGACCAGCCTCTATGAAGGGGATACGTCACGTCACACATTGCACAAAAGCATGACATCCTCTATCGGGGCTGAACAGAGGGCTCAGATCCAAACACTTCACAGCTGTGGGGAAGGACCTGACATGTGAGTTCCTGGCCTGGGACACCCTGACTTGGAAATTCTCTGTCCACACTGCCGACAGGACAGGGCAATGCCCTCTGACATCATTGGGGCCCCTGGCAGGCCACCTCCCATAGCGCCATCCTCTCCAAGAGGGGCGCATGCAAACATCGGGCAGAGAAGGCCGAGCCAGTCTTCCCCTGCTCGCGCTGCATTCTCGAAGAAATCTGGCGACGGAGGGCCCGCAACGAGTTAATTAATTATCGGGCAGACGCGGCAATTTCATAGCTCGGAGCTGCCACATTGACGGTGTTTTGTCAATGGAGATGACGACTGGTAGAATGATTATTGCAGTATTGGGACTGAAGAGACTTGGAGGGAGAGGAAAGGCTACAAATGGCAAAGGAGGAGATAGCGGAGAACAAGATAAGTGTTTTTGTTACTAAATGGGAGCTGGCACAGGGACAGAATCTAAACTATTAGAAGACAATGCACAGTACTGTAGTAGCAGCTTTGAATAATCCATTTAATTAGCAACCGAGACAAAGGAAGCCCCTTCTGCGCTCTAACCACGGAACAGCTTCACGTTCTGCAGGGATCGCACATCTGCTGCGTACAACGGCTGTGCGGGACTCTGCTGTGGGCCTGGGTGCTTAGAGGCCCTGGATCACTCTGCAGAAGAGGAGGCAGAAAACGAAAGGGCCCAGCGGGGAGGTTCCCGGTGCTCCCAGCTGGCTCAGCGCCAGATCAGAGCCTTAAAACCAACTCTCAGCTCTCTTCTTCCTGCACTTGGAGCAGGGTTGGAGGTTCAGGTGACTGAGCCACCTATGCACTCTGGGCCTGTTTAGGGCCCTACCTTTTCTCCAGGCTCAGAGCAGCTCCAGGGCTGCTCTAACTTATGCTCTGCTTCCCACGGCTCCTGAGAAGCAGCAAACAGTCATAGAGCAGTGTGCTCCAGCCACACCCCTCTCTCCTACTCCCTGCCCCTCTGCTGGGACACTGGGAGTAAGGCCAGAGCCCTATCAGCCAGGGAGATAGAGTGCCATGGAGCTTAGTGGAAGACAAAAATCAGGTCCCACCACCAGAACCCTCCAAAAGTCGGCCCTCAGCCCAAAGCTCTTACAGTCTTTGAGGTACAACCCTGCCTGCAGTTCAGGCTGCTGCGGTTTCACTGCTCAGGACCCGAGTTCATTAGATTAAAGCTATCTTGGGTATGCCTACCTGAGGGATGCTTGCAGCACAGACCAAGGTGGAAGAGAAAGGAAGCATCTTTGGCCCTTACTGACAGATGGAGACTCTGGGCAGAAAGCAGACGACGTGACTCTCTCTAAGCCAGGCAGTGAGTCTGTAGTGGACCAGGGGCTTGAATGTACTGTTTTGAACCCTGGTGCAGGGCTTTCCCCACAATTCCATCCCTTCTCTCAAGCACCCGGGACGCTTTGCTGTCCAGAGGCAGCGCACAGTCCAGCCAAAGCCCCACATCTCCAGCCACGTTCGTGGAGCGCTTTATTTCTGTGGGCACCAATTTGCGCCATCTTCTCCGCGCAGCATAGAAACGTGCTAGCGTTGGGAAGTGACTGCATGAGAAAACAGTTTTATTGCACAGATTACGGGCTAATCTTCAAGAAAGCAACTCTTCTCTCTCTTTGGCAGGGATACTCGGGGTTAATGCTTCAAAAATTAAAAGGATGTTTGATAGTTTAGCCTCAAATTTTTCAACATTGGGCATTAGCGGGAGTTTTTCATTATTTTCTCATTTTTATTAACTGTAGCTGGTATTGGGGTTTTTTAAACAGTCTTCGGTGGCATCAGAAACTCAAATCCCACAAAAATCCCCCAAAGTGTTTGAGGATAGGGACAGTCTCTCTGTGTGTTTGTTCAGCATCTAGCAGAATGGGGCTATTATAAATAGTAATCCCCGGTTCGTATGGTGCAGGTTTTCTCAGAAGATTGCAAACCGCTGCACAAAGGTGGTCAGTCTGATTGTTTTAAGATGGGGAAACTGAGGCACTGAGGGGACGTGATGTACCCAAGGTTACCCAGCAGGCCAGTGACAGAGCTGGATACAGAATCCAAGCCTCTCCTGAGTCCCAGTCCATCTAGCTATTAGACTACACTGCCTCCCTAATCCTAACTGTGCCGGTGAATGAGAATAATGCCTCTCTGCAATTCCTATCATGCCAGTTGCCTCCAGGGAAAGCGAGTAGAGGGGGAAATGGGTGCCCACATTGATAGAGAGATCCTAGTAATGCGCTAGGACACCAAAGTGAGGGGTGTGGTATTAAATGTCTCTGGAGAACAAGCGAGTGAAATTGACTAGAAACGTGAAAATGAAACTGGCCAGCCCAAAGTCACTATGCAGGAGGCAGGAAGAGCCACAAGGGAACAGGCACGGTCAGCAAAGAGGAAACCAAGTGTTTGCAATTATTTCCATTCTCATGACCATGGGTGTCACCAGGAGCAGGGGAGGGACTTTTAAACTGGTGGGGGAGCTCAGCATAGCTGAGAAAGAGATGGCAGAACAGGGCACCTGTTGTAATGCCCCCCTTTAAGGACCTTATTCTATCAATGATTAGCCAGAGCACAAAGTGCTCCAGCACCACTCGCTGTGTGCTGAGGTGGCTCAGCTTTACATGGCCTCGGGATTCTCTAGGCCAGAGGAACAGTTCACTCCAGCCTCTTCCACTCACCAGCACCACTGATCAACCGGGGACTGTGTGCCTTGAATCGCAATCTGTCCCAGCTGGGGTGTTCCCTGATCGCTTCCTCCTCCTCTATACGCCTGTCCAGGGCTGGGCTGTCTAAGGAACAGCTCAGCTCTCCAGAAATGGATCTCATCTCATCCCTGACACGCTACTGCTCCGCCTGCTGAGCTACTCAAAATCAATGCTCCCTGTAACGCTCAGAAGCCTTTGTGGTCTCCAGCTGCCAAAGCCCAATTTCCCTGGTAGCTGCTGATTGCCAATAAAGCCAAAAACCCAGAGAGAGCGAGAGTGTGTAAACAACGTTAGTCAGCAAGCGTGTGAGTCATGTCTGCATTTCTCTCTTGGGTTCTGCCTGGCTCTCTCTTTATCCTGAACCACCCCAGTGCATGCCCCGGATGGTTTAAGGGATATTGGATGATCACTAAATGGTAGGACCTGCTGAAATGTTTATAGTAAACAGTGGATTGACAGGAGGTTTCAGGGCCTTTTGGGGGGACACATTTGCTCCCCTGCCCTTCCCCGCCCCCATCCCCATTATTTCTAATGGAAATCACCGCTGGATTTTCTCTCCCCCACCTTCGTCCTGGAATGCAAACCCACCAGGTGAACTGTTGGACCTAATCATGTGAGAGCCGGTTCCAAACTGAGCCGAAAGCCAGTTGACTTGTGACTATATGTTTAGGCCATTGGTACCCAGGAGCAGGGCAGAGAGGTTGCAGCTGAATGCTGTTGACAGAAGGGCTTATGTAAATTATTAATAATAATCCTCTGCACTTCAAATAGCGCCTTTTAGCCAAAGATCTCAGAGCTTTACAGACATTAATTAATTAAGTACAAAATGGCGAGGAAGCCGATCGAATGCAAGTCCCTGGCTGTTCATTCCTGCTGAGGCTAAAATAGGAGAAGGAAATCGTTCCTTTCCATTTCACAGGGATGTTCAAAACCCCGTACAGTCCACTGTCCACATCCTGCGTTTGCCATGGCTCAGCCTCCTCAGTCCATGAAATTACCCTCCCAACCGGTTAGATCAGCAAAACCTCACTGAAGTCAATGGTGCTTGTACCAGTTGACACCAGCTGAGGAGCCATAGCGGCAGAGAGGAGAGTTTCTCACGAAGGAAGTTACATGGCCACCAGCTAAAAAGTGGATGGTGGGGGAGGTGGGGGATATTTCAGGGCATTATGGGATACATTAGCTGGGAGGTTTTGGCATCACGGTGTAGTTTCAACAGTTAAAAGAGACTCCAGAGATCTGACTTTCTCCTTTATGCTGCGGGAGAATAACTTCATGACGTGACTAGTCAACAGGGGACACTATTGTGCCACGAAACCACACCTGTCCCGTGCATTATCTGCCTGCTGCGTGGGAGAGGGGGTGCAGGATGGGACCCATAATACTCAGTAGGAGGAAGATGCTTGGAGAGGAGGAAGTGCTGCAAAGCCATCGCAGTCCAGGGCTTGCCACGGATTACAGCAGCAGGGTTACTTGGCTTGGGTTAAACCCTTTAAAGGGTTAAAGTCATCTCATCGCTCTCAGCAGGGAGGGGAGCCCTCCTCTATAGGACCAAAGTCCATGAGCTGAACCGGCACCAAGGTCATTCTGCATCCTGTAGTGGCCATTGCAATGGGGGTACATGTTCCCCCCACCCTGCCATGCAGGGGAGGCACAGAACTGCCTCTTCACCATCTCTGCCACGGTGCCAGCACAGGGGGGAGGCTGGCTCCTGGCTTGCAAGGAACCCGGTCTCTTATACACCTAGCTAGGGGGTAGCTTTGGGGATACAGCCCCTCTTTCCACAGCCCCAGCCTGGTTGGCACAACTAGGTACCCTATGCAGTATCAGACCACCTGGCCTTTAACAATGCTTCTCTTCCCCTCCCCAACCCCAAGGCCTGGGCTGTCTCTTTTCACCCAGCCGGCCTGTGCTGTTAATGGGGAACCATCGAAGGGCACAGAGCAAAACAGTACAAATCCAAGGGCCTGAGCATGATTTAGCAGTATGAAACACTCCGTGACATGGAGGGGTGGGGGAGAGGAGATCCCCTACCTACCGTCTGGGGTATAGACCCCAGAGTGCGGGGAGAGTGCCCAGGGATTAGAACCCAATTGAGAGAACACTCCTGGAACTAGAAGGAACCTGAATGTAGCACGGTTTGGGGAACTGGCGTAAACTACCCTGGTATAAGGACAGTTATACCAGTGTAAGCCAGTAACTGTGTCCACCCTAGGGCTTATACTGGTATAGCGATATCAGTCAAAACAATCACCCCCCTAACAGATACCTATACTGGTATAACCTTTCCAGGACTCAGGACACTGCTGCAGTGGTGTTCACAGCACTCAAGGTTTCTCCAAACACAATGGTCAAGCATGTACCTGACTTCTTCTAGGTAAGAACAAAATAAGGATGAACAGATGGGAAGTCTCCAGGAGAGAGCACGGTGGGTGTCTCTTCCCTCTAACAGTCTGCTCTGGAGAGAAGCCACAGTGGCCATGCCCGCCAGCATACAGAAAGTCTTAGTAGCTCTGTACAGATCCCCCCAGCCAGAGTCCCGCTAAGAGGAGCCTCCATGCTGGCCCTAATAGGACAGGCTGCAACAATGACCTTTGACCCCAGGTGTCAAAACATCCCATTAGCTCCCAGGAGGGACATGCAATGGGGAGAAAAGACAACAGACCTGGGAGTTTACCAGGCCGCTTCACTGCCCCAGCGCCAGGCCTGGCGGGGGTCCCAGCTGCTCATCAACATGCACCTCTTGCTGTTCCCTAAAGCTCCAAGGCTGATAAAGCTTCTCTCTTTCTCTCCCGGAAATCTCTGAGAATCCCTCAGGAATCCGCTAATCCTGGCTGAGCTGGGAGCTGATTACGCGCCAGGCGATAACAGCCCTGATGGAAACCAAATCCATTTTTCCTGTCCCTCTCCCACTCGTGTGCTCCCCTCTCCATTCGCAGTTCCAGCTCCCACCCACCCGTTCAGCATGGCAGGGCTCTCTGGCATTCGACTCCCCCTGGCTTTTGGGATGCCCGTCCCCAGCCCATTACCCCGGCCCTTTGCCACGATGGGACCTTCCTTCCTGAGGCAGAGAGATGGGGTTTTTACCCCCCAGCGTGCTGGGCTCTCGAAGCAACCATCACATCGAATCTAACTTTAATCCCATCCCCTGCCACTCGCCCATCACTCTGTGTGCCCAGGCCTAGGGGATGGTTTCACTCGCCTCCTTCATTTAGGAAGGTAGAGAACACGGAACATAAGAACGACCAATGGCCCATCTAGCCCAGTCTCCTGGCTTCCAACAGTGGCCAATGCCCCAGAGAGGATGAACACAACAGGGAATCATCAAGTGATCCATCCCCTGTCACCCACTCCCAGCTTCTGGCAAACAGAGGATAGGGACACCATCCCTGCCCAGGCAAGCTGGAGAGTGGTTCCCTCATCCTCTATCACAGGGGAGGCAACCTATGGCACGTGTGCCAAAGGTGGCACACGAGCTGATTTTCAGTGGCACTCACACTGCCTGGGTCCTGGCCACCGGTCTGGGGGGCTCTGCATTTTAATTGAATTTTAAATGAAGCTCTTAAACATTTAAAAAACTTATTTACTTTACATACAACAATAGTTTAGTTCTATAGTAAAGACTTATAGAAAAAGACCTTCTAAAAATGTTAAAATGTATTACCGGCACGCGGAGCCTTAAATTAGAGTGAATAAATGAAGACTCGGCACACCACTTCTGAAAGGTTGCCGACCCGGATTTAACCCAAACAAGCCACTGCACACTAAGTATTTGACTGCCCTCCCCGGATACAGAAGCTTTCTAGTAAAACCCTGAGTTCCTTGTATACGGCACAGGGCCTCTGGCACAGAGGAGCTGCTCCAGTTCCATCCAGCAGATGCCAATTGTGGAGAATGAGGTAATTATGGGTAGTATTTTATAGGCCCCTCAGGTTCTTTGTGTGATATTAATAATAATACTGAGTTCTTACACAGGGCATTTCATCAGTAGATCTCAGCGTGTCAGTATCATGTGACGGAGTCAGACCAGAAGGATATAGGAGAGTGCTGGAAGGCAGGTATATTAGTCTCAGGATGTGCAGGTCCCTGCTCCCTGGATAGCCAAACAAAGGCTACTCCGGGACAATCAAGACACCTGGGGCCAATTAAGAACCTTCTAGAAAGGAGTAGAAACAGCTAGCCTAATTGGGACACCTGAAGCCAATCAGGGACTGGCTGAAACCAGATAAAAACCTCCCAGTTAGTCAGGTGGGCTGTGGGTGTCAGGAGCTGTGAGAGGAAGTTGTGCTGTTGGTGAGACTGAGTGGTGGACAACATATCATACAGAAGGAAGGAGGCCCTGAGGTAAGGGTGAAGTGGAGTTTGAAGAAGCAGGGACTGCTGTGGGGAAGTAGCCCAGGGAATTGTATTGTGTTTTGTGCCTAAAAAGTCAGCCATCTTAGCTGATACTATTAGGGTCCCTGGGCTGGAGTCTGGAGTAGAGGGTGGGCCCGGGCTCCCCCCTTTTCCATCTTCCATACTGGCCTGTGATGAAGGTAACTCACTAGGCAGTGACTCTTGTCAATTATACTGAGAAAGGGAGGTCATTCTGAGGCCTAGATGAGTTTCTGAGGCCCCTCAATCTGCCAGGAAGCGCAGGACCCACAAGTACAAACTTGGAGCTTTGTCACAATCATTATTCTCATTTTGCAGATGGGGAAACTGAGGCACAGCACAGGGCCACGACTTGCCCTGAGTCATTCAGAAGGCCAGTGGCTGAGCTGGGAAAAGAACAGATGCCATGAGTTGTAGCCCAGTGCTCTCTCCACTAGGTAACACTGCCTCCCCTTGAACCTCCCTCACTGCCAAGAGTGACATCAAAAGAGGCTTTGAAGAGGGAAGCAAAGAGGAACCAAAATAAATGCAAGATAAGGCTCCTTAGGGGAACAGAGAGGGGAAGCTATTAACTGGGGAATGGCCCCACCAGACTGGCATGATTGAGGCTCCCCTAGGATCAAAGGCAATTCTAACCTGGAAAGATGCTGGCCTGGGGAAGGAGGCGGTGGTGTGCCCAGGAAGGGTCAGCAAGAGCTGATAGGCAGGCAAGGAGACCCACAGACTAGGCTGTGAGCAGGACAGTCTGCTTCTCCAGCCGAGATGGCGGGAACGGGGCTTGATGAAGCATGCCAACACTTCAAGGAAAGAAGAGTTGGGAGAGGTGAAACATGCATCTAGACCTGTAGTATTTTTACCCTTTCCTCTGCATGCTTTGTACCGCTGGGTGACTAATGCTTTGTTCTGAAGATGCTGTTTGTGTGTCACTGCAAACTTGTATTGCAACGGGCTCCTGAAGGGAAACTCATCGGTGCCAAACACCATCGGGCCTGGGGTGTTACCCCCGTGGGGAAATGAGAGAGACTGCTGCCCAGAAATCCAGTGCTGGGGCGGTTAACTGTGTGGCCCTGCCCAGAGCGGGGTGAGAGTACCGAGGTCGATATTCAAAGGGCTCAAAGACGCGGCTCACCTGGTCGCCATGACAGCAGCACTAGCCACGTCACTACAGTCTTAAGCGATTCCGCACTCTGCTGCCCGTTGTATTTTATTACCCTACGGCAGCTACTCATTCTGCAGAGCCAGCCCCAGGTTTGCCAGGTCTTGACACCTCGCAATCCCAACAGAGATCAAGGCCTCGTTGCGCCGGGTGCCACGTGTACACTCAGGCCTGGTCTACAGAGACAGCTTCACCCGCCAGACTCTTCTTGTGTTGCCACTGCCTGACACGGGTGACCGCGTGATCGGGTGTCCTGCCAACCCACTCCCCACTGCTGCCAGCACATTGTTTTCTTTGTATTGACAATGAACCAAAGAGCCCTGCACTGGCCGGACCCCATTGTGCTGGACACTGGACAATTCCCCTTTTCAGGGGGACCAACCCCCTTCAGTACAGTTCCATCACACCGGACCAGTGACAGCGGTGCACCTACCTGTACCCGTCCTGCAGCAACATCCCCTTCAGCAGGGACCGGTCTGGTAAAAGTTCTGAACTCTGCTGCCCAGAGGTAGGTACAGCGACCTCCCATTGAACATGCCCTGCCCCAAAGAGCTTACAGCCTCAACAGGCGGGAAGGCACAGCAGGTCAGCGCCAGGCCAGGACTAGAACACGAAGTTCTCCTGACTCCCAGCACGGTGCCTGGTGGTCTCCTGCAGCATTGGAACCGTGGTACCTCCCCAGCCAGACCCAGGGTCAGTGACCGCCCACAGGCGAGCGACATCCCCTGCTGGCCACAAGTGGAGGCGCCTGCACTGGGTACAAGCACCGGTGTGTCTCCGGACATTTTCCCAGGTATTTGGAGTCTGACACTCACCCCTCTGCAATCAAGGGGGGACATTCTATTGATTCACAGGGCAGGACCCACCTCAACATGGCCAGGGGAGATCTCTCCAGCCTGAGTGACAGCTTCAAAGTGCTGACATCCCTGAGCCTCGGAGGCACTTATCTGTGTTTCTATTAACCTCTCTTATCCGACTCTCACGGCGTGTCAGTGGGCAGCAAAGGACACCTGCTCCGTGCTCCCCGCTCCCAACTGATGGGCGCTGGGGAGATAAGCCAGGCTGCCTGGGGAAAGAGCTGCTGGGAAGAGGGGACTTAGTTGTTTGCCTGGGCCTCGGAGTCCGCGTGTGCATGTTGTTCGCAGGTGTGGGCACAGGGACGTGCGTGTGTTTGGAGGGACGTGTCTGTATATAATGTACGTGTGTGTGTATAAGGGTTTGTAGCATATATGCGTATGTGTGTGTGAGCATAACTACACATCACCTCCTAACACAACACGGCCCAACATTTCATTTTAAATTCCAAGGCATTTTCCTGCTATCAGAGCAGCTGTTCAGAAGAAATCAGTAGCCCCGGTGCTACGACGATGGGGGAGAGCCGCCAAAGCCCTGTGGCTGAAGAACCAGCAGCTGGCAAGGAACATGGGCGGCATCGGGGAGGGTGTATGGGCATGGGGGGAGGAAGGTTGAGAAGAGCCCGAATGACTGTGCCCCTGCCAGAAATATAAACTCCCGAGGGCCAGCGAGTGGGAACCTTTGCGAGAGCAATGAGGGAGAAGATCCCCCCGGACTGACAGGTGCTGTCACCAGAAGAAAGACAGCCATGGCAATTTTTAATTTTTGATGGGAAGGGGGGAGAAAAAGATCGATTTGAAAGAGTCCCCAGAAGGGCTCCCAGAGGAACCTTTGCCAGCTTTTCAAAGCACTTAATGCCTTCTCTGTCTCTCCGCCTCCTTGCAATCCGCCAGACATTTGTGACAGCGTTTCTGAAATCCCCCCTCCGTTCCGGAACAAAATGAAATCAACCACAATGCTGTCAAGGTTTGGGGGTTTAAGATCTAAAACGTGACCTTCCTTGTTTGAATCTATATTCTAAAGAGCCACTTCTTTTCTTTCCTTAAAAAAAAAAAATCCATCAAGAAGTTGTAAACTTTTATACTCCATTTTTTTTTTCGGTGGGACCCACAGAAAGCCCTTGTTTTAAGCTCCCCCTGCTGGCCCTGAGGCAGCAGTTCTATAGCCCATGCTGACTTATGATCACTCCGCCCTCCAGTGGTAGGCCAAGGCCTCTACAACATCCTGCTGCTTGCAGCTAACAGAATCCTATAGCACACAAGAAAAAAGCCTAGGTGATGAGTGCTAAAATTCCTGGGTCCTTACCCAGCAGTGACCAACATTTTTCTATGGCTTTGCTTATTGTTCGCTGCAGACAGACATAGCTGTTTGGGCACAAGAAAGCACTCTGCAGTTGCTGTGCAAGGAAAACACTCCGCATGCTAATTCCACACCTCTATGAAATATGCTCACTCCCACTGGCTTCAGTGGAGGATTTTGAGGTCCAAAGCCAATGTTTATAGGAACTTCTGGGAATAAGCTCCTCAGTGCCCTTGTGATCTGTGAGATGAGCCTGGTGACTAACACACCTTACTAATCCAAGAAACACTGTTTCTTATTCCCCTCTGCGCTGCCCGGGAGCTGTGCTCTTGCATTTCTTAGTCTTCAATATCCCTTGTAGGAAGGAGATTGGGAAGAAAGCCTCTTTCTGCTGAAATTAAGCAGGAAGCAGGGCAAGTCCAAACTGTGTTTACCAAGTCAGCTCTTTAATTCTATTTTAGCATCTCTTTAGCTGTTTTTAACCCTGGCAGAAATTCGACAGAAGGTCAAAGGCAGTGAAAGGGCAAGGAACATCCAGGTAGTGTGGGGCAGGAGGGGGGGAACATCTGGTCTTGGGCACAGCATCTGGGAGAATCTGGAGGGCTACCACTCGCAGTACATGTTGGAAACCATGGAGATTTGCAAGGCGGAGCGTGGTGGAAAATCCCCTCCTCTAGGAATTTAACTTTCCACTGGCTGTGCTGTATTAATACATTTTAGAACAGGAATGCATTGATTTGGCCATTCTGCTTTCTCTCACGTTTAATCCCTTCTTCTCTTGTATGCTAAGGAATGGCACAACAATATACAAAAGGACGGCGTAACGAACAAACAAACGGGCAGAGATTCTGCAGCAGTAACTAGTGATTTGGAGTGTCCAGCGTCAGACATTTTAAAGGGACCTGATTTTCAGAAAGAGCTTAGAATCCACCCTCTGAAAATCCAGCCTGTTTTAATTGTCAAGATGGACACAGAGATTCTGAGATTAGCAAGTGTGAAAAATCGAGACGGAGGATAGGGGGCAATAGGCGCCTATATAAGACAAAGCCCCAAATATCAGGACTGTCCCTATAAAATAGGGACATCTGGTCACCCTAGCTGAGATCCCTCCTGCCCCCAAATCACATGTCTCTTTTGAAAATTGGGCCCTAACGTTGGAGCTGGATTTGCACACAAATAAAAAGTGCAAGTTGGGCACTGAGCCCTTTTGAAAATCAGGGCATAAGTGTCACTGCTGACGCTGAACCCTGGAAAATCTGGTCCAATCGCAACAGTAAAATAATACCAACATCTCGCTTTTATGGTGCTCTTCATCCCACAGAATCCCAAAGCACTTTGCAACCTAGAGAGGTACAGGACTCAATTCCCTCAGCACTGACATGCAGCTATTTCTGAATGCAACAGGGCCGCTGTTTTAATGGCACCACCACAAAAAAAACAGGGCATCCGATCACAACTGTGAAAGACACCTTGGGAGGCAGAGGGTAGCAGAGATGTATATTCATTGCAATACCCAGCAAACATCGAAAACACAGTAATAATTAATCTAGCTAATTATTAAGACAAAATACTTTCAATTTGATGTCTGAGGTTTTCTTATTCCAGCTACACCACGGCACGAGAAGGAAGCGGGGCGGGGTAGAAAGAAGGAGCAGAGGAGAGAACAGACCGGCATATGTCAGAAAAATTCTTGTACCGCAGGACATCACAGGACTATGAATACCCAACTTCACAGGCAGAATGTGCATTTTGTATGGAAGACGAGCTGCCAAGGCCCTACCAAAAACACAGGCAGCAAAGGGAGGGGTTGAGTGATGGAGAATTGCCCTTGTTCCGTGTGTATTCAACAGCATCCATCCATCTTAATGAGTTTCCCGGAGAACAGCACAACCTTCCACCAGCCTGTTGATTTCTCATGAGGGCTGGGCCCTCTGCCATTCATTGTTGCAGTGTAACGGGGGGTCTTTAAAAGAAAATAAAGCACAAATGCACCAGATGTAAGCGGCCTGTTTATAGACAGTAAATAACCTCCAGTGGCAGCGTTACCTGCAGAACGCATCACCACCTCTGACCTGATATTTAGCCCCTCTGTGCATGGAGCACAGAGCACGTGCTTGCAGAAGCTGACTGCCTCTCCCCGGGCTGGGTTCCTGTTCTGAAGAGCAGCACTGTTGCTTTAGCTGAGCTCCTCTCCTGCCAGCCAGGACAGGAGAACCTCAAGCTGCTTCTTCTCATGGCAGCTAAGGATCCGAAACCGAGTTGGGAAAATAACAACTGAGTTTAAACAGGAGCTCGACTACAGGACTATTTCTGAATATCCCCCCAACTCAAGGCGCGAGGCCCAAGTTGTCAGCCCAAATCTGATCACCCCCGAGCTTTGGGAAAGTTGGAGCCAGATTTCAGAACCCAGCATGGACTTGTCCCAGAGCCCACTCTAAACTTTATCGAAGTTCAGCCCAGCTGAGGCACTCAGCCAATCAGACACCAAGTCGGGAGCAGTGATCTGACCCGAGGGCAGGGCCACCCACCATTTCAAAAATTAACCCTCTTGTGGGTGTCACGAATCCCACCTCTCATGCCTGTGTATTTATCACCAGATAGAGACTCAGACCCAGCTCCTGAGCCGATGGGAAGAGGTGCAGCTACCTTGACTTCAAGGCCAGGTGTATATTGGCTTCAGCAGAGGCACACCCGTTCACAGCAGCTGAAGATCTGTTCCTTAGCACATTGTATCATTAGTAACAGAGCCAGCCTGGATTTTTTCTATGAAATGCTTCTTTCATTGTAAAATGCTGATTTGTTAAAACCGAAATGGTTCGTAAAACAAGATCGGTTTCCACAAACCTTCCCATTCGAAGCAAAGTTTGAAAAAAAATGATTTGAAACTGTCACGTATAATTAAGGACAATATTACGTATTCATTATCATTATTATCATGGCCTAGTGGCTTCAGGCAGGGAGTTGGGCATTCCACACACACTTATTACAAAAGACAGGTCCTTGCCCCCAAAGCATTTGCCACACAGTGGGCAAATCCTGCAGCCCTTACTCACGAAATACGTCCCTTTGGCTCCAGGGCTACTACTTGCTCACAGTTATGCCAGGACTCACTGCTGCTGCGATGCCTGTCGATTGCACTCCGTCCTACACGGCTTTGGCAAAGCAGGCCCCAGGATACAGGGCTGATGTGCATTTAAGGACAGATGCTGCCCAACGGGAAGCAATTGCCACGCAGCAGCCAGCAGCAAGAGGGGGTGTTGCGGCCGGGCAGGGCACCAGGCAGGTGAAACGCGCATTTGGGATTTCGCAGATCTTTAGAACGTCCCAATTTTCCTGCAAAGAAACAACAGCCTGGCCAAGCTGTCTCTCTAATACCCCAGGCCCTGCCTTTCCTAATTACTATTGTTATTCGTTATGCGGCTCTCTTAAGCCTCAGAAGTGCCTATGGAAAACTGCTTAATGATGACAGCCAGGCAGGTGGCCTGCTAGTGATTATTTCATGTCTCTTCTGGACTCATCACATGTGTATCGAGCAACTTTTGGAGTCCCCAAAGAGCACTCTGAGCTCATTTATGGACTTCTTGCTCCACATTTTAAAAACCCAGCTCCGCACCATTTAGCATCCTCCCTCCCCCAGCGCTTCTGTGTTTGTACATCCACCTGTCACGCCTTGGCTAGCCGGGAAGCTCCAGCTGCAGCGTGTCCTTAATTGGGGTTAAAATAGCCGTGAAGGCCTGGCAAGTAGGTTTGAACTCAGGTTAGCCCCTTGAGTTGAAGCCTGTGGGTCGACCCTGCATAGTAAACCTGGGCTCAGACTCAGGTGTAAGCCCCAGCCGTGCTCCCACTCACACAGAAATCTGTCTGACGTGGGCATGCGGAGCCTGAATCTCACTGCAGTGCAGGTCCAATCCCAGGCATTTGGCACTCTGGACACAGCTCAAACCCAGGTCTCCAGACTCACCTCAGGAGAGTCCACCAACGCTATCCCACAATCCCCTGTGCCTGTCTTTCCCAGCCCTCCTGCAAACAACCCCCTGGCTCACAACACAGCTGCTCAGCATTTAACCCTTCTTTTCCCCACAAACTCCTCACGTGCAGCAGCTATGGGCAGCACTAACAAGAACTCCTCCAGCAAGCGTGGTGCTAGCTGGGCAGAGGAACCCAGCCAGATCCCGGTTAATCTCTGGTGTGAGGCAAACGAGTCACGAACTTCCGCCAGAGCACAAGCGATGACCCTGGTTCCAAAGCTCTACTGCAGTAGCTGGAGGTGCTGGGGACCAACTGGACTGACAATCAATGCAGAGAGCAAATCACTACATTGCACACAATGCAGAGAGCACCTCTGGGAACTCCTCCTCTCCCTGCTCCTTTTACAAGGAATCTCACCGACCCAGGTTTACTAGGCAGTGTAGAATCACAGAATATTAGGGTTGGAAGAAACCTCAGGAGTCATCTAGTCTAACCCCCCTGTTCAAAGCAGGACCAACACCAATGAAATCATCCCAGCCATGGGTTTTTCAAGACGGGCCTTACAAACCTCTAAGGAAGGAGACTCCACCACCTCCCTAGGTAACCCATTCCAGTGCCTCACCACCCTCCCAATGAAATAGTGTTTCCTAATATCCTACCCCGACTCCCACACTGCAACTTGAGACCACTGCTCCTTGATCTGTCATCTGCCACCACTGAGAACAGTCTAGATCCATCCTCTTTGGAGCCTCCCTTCAGGTAGTTGAAGGCTGCTATCAAATCCCCACCTCACTCTTCTCTTCTGCCAACTAAATAACCCCAGTTCCCTCAGCCTCTCCTCATAAGTCATGTGTCCCAGCCCACTGATCATTTTCATTGCTCTCCACCAGACTCTCTCCAATTTGTCCACATCCCTTCTGTAGTGTGGGGGGGGAACTGGATGCAATACTCCAGGTGTGGCTTCACCAGTGCCAAATAGAGGGGAATAATCACTTACCTCAATCTGCTGGCAATACTCCTACTAATAAAGCCCAATATGTCATTGGCCTTCTTGGCAACAAGGACACACTACTGACTCATATCCAGCTTCTCGTCTACTGTAGACGCATCTTCTACTGGAGCCCCGGGTTGACACCAGCTGCCCCCCCACCCAGTTAAAAGGTGAGTAGCTGTGTCTCCACTGCTCTTTTAATGCACACTAAGAACACACTGTTTATTGCACCGTAGCTATACTCTGAATTGAGATCTCATCGCGCCATTATAATACAAATAACAATTAACATACACACTGCTGAACACACCGCGCCAAAGCACTTGGATGCTGGAGAACAGAATAAACCCAGACGCAATATAACAATCACACCCTCTTCAAACGGAAGCACATTTGAGCAAGCAAGGAAGGGAACGGTGATAAATACACAGTGAGGGGGGGCTCTGAAAACGTTCAGGGGAGTTGCAGAAGAAAACAAGCTTTCAGGGGCTTTTTAAAACTGCAGCGGGAGGGAAGGAGATGGATTTGGGGCGGGGGAGTTCCATGCCACCGCACCTGCAGCAGCCAACTGGCACCCGCTCACTGACTTCAGACAGAAGTGTTGAGTTCAGAGTTGGCTAGTGACCTCGATGGAGGGGACGAATGGAAATTGAGGGTGCATGGCTGGAGAACACAGTCCATGTTCAAACCTGTCCAGGTTCAAACCACAGGCTAGATGCCATGCTGAGGATGCCCTGCTGAGGGTCTTAGCCAGAGCAGAGACCGGGCCAGGGTTTTTGTCCCATGTCCTGGCCTCCTCCCACATGTGGGGAGCTGCACTGCGCTAATTCATCTTCACTGCTTCTCTCCTCCACGACTCAGCAGCCCCTGCCCTGCCCAGACGACAGATCCAGCGGACATCTACACTGAGGGCTCTTTGCCCGCCATTTGGAGCCATGCCAACCAAACAACCCAGCCACTCGCCAGTGGTTTCTTCACTAAGGGACACCAACATCTGCCACTTGGGCAAACCATTTATCGCTACTCTTTGTATTACTACCACGCCGAGCCCCCCTGACTGAAACCGTGGCCCCACTGGGCAACCCCAGCTTTAGAGACAGACCAGGCCCCAAAGCCCTCACTCGCTAAGTAGACAAGACAGAAAGAAATTCATTGTATACATGGGGAAACTGAGGCACAGAGCAACTCACCAGCTTGCCCAAGGTCACAGAGGGAAAGGACAAAGGGGAGCAAAGCCAATGAGGCAGCTCCCAGCTCCAGAGCCCCAACCCAACACACGACAGTAGCTTGTCCTCCAGTGGCAGATGCTGCTGCTGTCAGCACGTCACCGGCTCTTTCTAATCGGAGGAAGGGGGTGGAGGAGAGGGCATCCAGGCGAGGACAAGGTGGGCTGTTTAGGCTTCTGAGAGTTGATTTTCCCCCAAGCAGACGGGCTTATTAATGACAAGAATTTCCAGCGTGGCAATAAAGGTACAGCTTCATTTCCTCGCAGGGGTGCCATGGCAACCTCGCACGACTTTGTTTAATTACAAAGACAGATCGCAGCCCTTGGAGCTGTTTGTTCCTCGGGGCCTGCCCAGTAGGAAGAGAGAGAAAAAAGGAGCAACTCCCAGCTTGCTAAGAATAATGGCTCCAGCAGGAGGGAGAGGCTGCAAAGCCCCTTCCCATGCCAAGGAAGAACTTGCCGTCGTACGTTTGTAGGAAAGGCTACGGAAGACCATGCCGCAGCCAGCCCCCATGCTGAAGGTCAGGGACAGGAATTGCAATATTAGAACAGACCACTGGTCTGTCCAACCCAGCGTCCTGCCTCCAGTAATGGCTAAAACCTGATGCTTCAGAGGAAGGTGAGATCCCCCATCCTTCCCATAATGCATCTGGCCCTCCACACAATACCGTACATGGCCCTGTGCTCCTCCTGACCAAGGTGGCGATCAGCTGGCGCCCTGGAGCATGAGGGTGGCTCACCGTTGCAGGAAGAGCAGGGTCTTCTGTTGACCCCACCCTGTTAGCAGCGGTTGGAACCCGGCATGGAAGTGCTGATGGTTTCCTGCTGACTCACTGCCGCAGGTGCAGCTCATTAATCCCCACCCGAGGTACAAGAAAGGTGCCAGCCTGGGGATCTGGGGCAGAAATTCAGCAGGGATATTCTAGGCACAGCTTCGCTCGGGGGAAGGAAGCGTAGGCTGAGCTTTACGCTGACTCCTTGTTATTTCAGCAGCTGCCAACAAAGAGCCCCCGGAGGAGGTGAGCTTCGGTGCTCGCCCAGCGTGTAGGTAGGTGATCTAGGCGCAGAGGAAGGAGGTCTCGGCCTGTTTGCATTTAGCCTCCTCTTGGCCTATAGCAACATTACCGAGTTCCACGCAGCTTACTGTATGGGCAGGTCTTGCTCGTGAGATTCCCAGGCACTAGGCCATCCATTGCACTTTGCGCAACAGCAGGGGGGGTCGCCCCAATGACCCCACGCCACACTTCCCAGCCTCTAGGTGTGGCACAGCTTGCCCCCTTCGCACCCCAGAGGAGGCTGCATTTCGGTGCTGCTTAGAGACGAAAGGTGGCTTGGAAAGGTGCGGTATCATTGCTATAATACCTATGTTATTACCAGTCACTAAATTATCCAACCTTGTTACAAAACCAGCTCCCCGGATTTCCGCTGGATGATCTCCCGCGACAGTGAATATCACAGGTTCGCCGTACAAGCTGCAGGGGCGATGCTGATCTCAGTCACTCCGTGCAAATCTGGAGCCATTCCATTGAATTTAACAGAGTGATGCCGGATTTACACCAGTGCAGCTAAGAACAGAGTCTAAGGAATTCTCTTGTATTTGTTACCAGCCCTTAATTCCGTCAACTGGGTCTTTGCTCGGAGCAACAGACAGATGCTAGTTCTGAATCACACCCATTCACCCCAGCCAACTTTGGGCCTATCTCCAAACTCAGTGGTGAGTCCATAGCTAGCAAGGAAAACACCACACACACACACAGACGCACATGCACGCACACACACACACACACACACCCCTCTCTCCGTCTAGATCTTCCACATGGCCTGCTTAACAAAATCAAAGGCTAGATTCTTTTCTCAGCCACACTGGTGTAAATCCAGCATAACGCCATCAAAGCCAGGGAGGTTATCCCAAATGTACAGGGGTGTAAACGAGAGCAGCGCTGACCCTGGCAGTGCCTGGGTGGGTGTGGTTAGCACTGGTAGTAAAAAACCTGCACATTTGTCACAAGTTTCACACACACCATGAAGAAACCGGACCGAGCAGCATCTTGCGGCAGGTGTTGCCAATTTCCAACTCTATAATTGTTTCTCAAACCTCCAGGTCACCGTGTTTCCAACTTTGTCATTTGCAAGAGAAATAGCAGGGGAGGACAAATGCTTCTTTTCTTCCATGGGTTGTGGGTGGGCAGCAACTGTTACATCAGGGAGCCATTTAGCTGTGGGATTAAGGCAACTGGATAATCTCTTTTAAATTGTCAGCGCTTAACAAACAGTAAATACAAATAGCAGGCGAATGCTGGGCCAGTCACGGTGATGGAGGATGCGGGAGAGTGGCCACCAGAAGGATCCATTTAAAATCAACAATGAAGACAGTGGGATTTAAACTCTCCGGGGATCCAATCATGCTGACTTCCCCCCCGCCCCCAGCGGAGGAGGAGAAAAAACAAACACAAGCTGGACTCTGACAGCCGGGACAATTTCCGGCTGCTCTGATGGCCAGAGGAGATGGGCAGGAGAGTTTATCTGGCAGCAAATTAATCATTAATGATTATAAACACTTATCCTCCCATAGACACTGACCCCAGCCTTGTGTCTAGATAGACCCTACCTAGAGATGGCCCGATGGAGAGAGGCCATGTTTTGTTAGTGGAGAATTTAATATCCTTATTGATCCACCCGGCAATCCAAAGCAACAGAGACTCTCCTCCTGAAGCCCAACGGGTAATTAAGTGTTTGCTGTCTGAGCTCTGTCTCTCAGACCAGTCCGAGGGGTGGAAAGAATTCGCTTTTCATTCTGCGCCACGCCAGGCCCATTCTGGAATTGATTATTTTCTTGCATCTCAGGAGCCATTCCAAGGAGTTTAATCACCAGTCCTGTAAAATCCCCTAATGCGTCTGCTCGTTTCTGTGACACTTCCCCTCCCTGCACAATTGCAAGGAAGGGGGAAGAGTTAACCCTTTCCTGCTTCAGAATAAGGCCCTAGACTCTGTGCCCAGGGGGCCATGACTTATTGATGTGCCTGCTACAGAGAGCACCCCCGCCCGACCCTTGATGGAGGCTCCACTCCTAGCCACCTTCATGCACCATGGGATAGAATGGCTCAGCTCCCATTCAGAACAATGGAGTATCTCCAACCTACCCCGCCCCCACCCTGAGAAGAGCAGCTGCTGGGAGCTGGGCTCTTTGGAACATCTCCGGGGCTTGAGCGGGGACTGTGGAGCCTTCCCCCTCCCTGCCCCAGAGAACCTGTCCGAAGCCAGCGCAAGGTGTGAACGGTGCGAAATGAGCAGGGGAAGGGTCTGGGCCTAGCTCCCGGACCACAAGTGTTCCATTGCAATCCCCACCATCTCTGCTGCACACTGGCACCACCAGCGGGGATGCCAAGGGGTGGGTTGACATGGGGACCGGCTCCAGCCGGGTGGACCCAGCAGCTCCTGCCAGGTTGGTGGTGTGCAGTGGGGTAAGGGTGGCCGGTGCCACACCGGCTCCGTAGTTAACAATGCCTTGGGTCTCCAGGCTGTTGAGCCAACACTGAATTCCCATTCGAAGAGAAGAGCGGGCGGGGAGGAGGCATGGCTGGGACTGCTGGAATCTGACCGGCACCCTCTCTTGGCTGGGCTGTGGTGCAGAGGGGGAGACAGACATGACGATTCTGCTCCCTTAGCTCAGAGCAGGGCTGATGGCTATGGATGCAAAGGTCACTGAGTTCTGTTCCCAGTGACACCTCATGTGTCTCTCCATGGCTCAGATCCCACGTGTGCTGCCCATGTCTCCTGCATGACTTCTCGGATCACATGCTCCATGTCTCACATGTGCATCCTCATGTCACATGTCTCACGTGTGCATCCTCGTGTCACATCTCACATGTGCATCCTCATGTCACATGCTCCATGTCTCACATATGCATCCTCAGCTCATGTTCTCTGTCTCACGTGTGCATCCTCGTGTCATGTCTTACATGTGCATCCTTGTGTCACATGCTCCATGTCTCACATGTGTATCGTTATGCCAAATGTGCTTTCCCATGTCACATGCTCTGTGCATACTTGTCCCATGGGTGCAGAGCCATGGGTGCCCATGGCCCTTCGGTGTGACTGCTGCCAGGGATCACTACAGGGAGCCGAGCTCGCCCCAGGAGCTGGCTTTAAGCCCGGGCGAGCAGTGCGGGGCAGAGTGCCCCAGTACTCATCTGTTCTCTCACCTGCCAGGTAAAATGCCAGTGAAACCCACCAGCCGTTCTTGAGGGACAGCAGCCAGCCCAGACGCTTGAGGAAGCAGAGACTGTGGCACCAACAGCCCTGCCCCAGGCACAAGGGATCGGGGCAACCCAGGTCCACAGGCTGCCCACTTGTTCTCAGTTCCATCTGCACCCGTGTTCAGAGTAGTCCTGGCAGGGCTGCAACAGCCTGCCTCCGCAGCTACCCTGCCACCTGGGGCCTTCACCTCTGCCCCTTGGCCTGTCTAACGCCATCTTGCAGCACAGCTCAGAGCAGCGGCCAACTGGGCAGAGAGGGAAGATGGTGGGACAGGCTGACACCGAATCTTCCCACCCAACCCTGAGCCCTGCCGAGCGCTCTGGATGCAGAAGGGGGCTGGCAAGGGGAGCGATGGAGGAATCAGAGCCGAATGCCTTTGGAGAAAGGCAATTTAATCAAATTTTAGCAAGAGAGAGAAATAAACAAGCTCTTCAGAAGGGAGGGGAAGAAGAAAACCCGGCCCAGTGCACACAGATCGGGGACTCAAAGGTCATCTGTGGCTGTGAATTTTAATTTCCACACAAGAATTTTGTTCATTGGTTACCAGTCGCTGGATGAAAAGGGAGCGATTCCTGGAGCGGGCTGAGGGAAGGGGCTAAAGACACATTTCAATTTCAAGGACAAGCTGTTTGCAGAATAAACCAGAGAGGGAATAACCTCCAGCGGCGAGAGGGGCTGCACGGAGTTGTGGAAAACCCTCCTGGCCTCTCCTCCCGCAGCGGCCGCCCGTGGGAGGGGAAAGAAGACACGGAACGCACTGTAGCAACAGGAGCCGCTGCACGGGGAAGCTGAAATGGCCTTATCCATTCTCTGGACACCCAGTGGGGTCATGGAGAGGCAGAGAGTCACCCGCCAGCAGGGCTGCAGCATGGCCCGTCCTGGCAATGCTCCGGGCGAGATGTCATCTCCGACCACGGCGTTTCTTCTGTCGTGGTTTCCACCCCTCGCCAGGGCCCTGCTTGGACTCTGGTGGGCACTGCCCACTGCACTCTGGGCAGCACGGCTGTGGTCCTGAGGGGCCCAACTGATCAACATCTAAATCCACTTTCAGAAGTACCCAGGAGATGCCCCTGCAACCATCCTCTATGTAAACAGGTAGAGTGCTCGCTAGCTCATTGAGTTAGAGAAGCAGAAGGGGGATCCCAGCAACAACTGCCCCATCACTGATTTCAGGGCCGGTTACCGACCATTCTGCCCCCCGCCACATGACTGTCTGCTGGCTCTTGCAGTCATGTCCTGGGAGCGCCCTAAGGCCTGGTTTACGTTGCCTTATTTCGAACGGTTTGTGCACATGACTACGTTCCAATCGGTCTCCGGCCGACATCAGCACCCCACTCCTGTCACACAGTCACACCCCTGCCCTACACACGTACCCACGGAATTGGGACCAAACTGTTATCACTTTGTGCCACAGAAAATCCTCCCTCCTTCCCTTTCCCCCCTGGCCCTAGCAAACCATGTTCACCAGGGCTAGGGCTGAGAGCCATGCCTTGCTGGGCACTCCAAAGCTGAAGGGCCAACAAGCATTTCTTACCAAAGTGTTCACGGGAATAAGGGAAGGGAGTTTTGAAAGGCCTCTCTCCCTTGTGACTATAATTCCAGTGGTGCACTGGTCTGGTTTTATCAGCAGTTTCTGGTACGGTGGCCTTGAAGGGTGTCCCTCCCCACCTGGCCCTTATGAGATGGAGAACTCCAGTGTCACTGGTCCCTAAACCCCACAACATACCATGTGACAGCATGCGGCGGGGAGGGAAATACCCCGACCACTCCACACCGGGGAACAACAGAGAAAACCACAGCTTCACCTACACTGACTTGTGAGAACCACGCTGGTTTGTGTAGCCACAATGCACTACGCTTGTGCAGTGAAATGGACAGAAATGTTTCTTTCCTTTATCATTTTAAATTTTCACTCTGTTAAGTTATGTTAACAATGTGCATAACATTGCCTGGGGGGGTTGGTTTGTTTGGTTTTGGTTTTTTACACACTGATTTTCCCACTCTGTAAGTGTTCTGTTTTTGGAGAATCAAATTATCTTTCTTAGTTCACACCAAACACTGCAGAATACAGAACAGTTATCAAAGCAAACAGTAGCTGCAATGGCCCACCAAGCACCACGGACTGTATCGCTTGAGGGAAATACCCAATCGTGTCTATAAACATGCTGCAGGCACTACCCAGTCCAAGCAGCTCCCAAAGATCCAGGCCCAGAGGACACTGCAGCACACAACACTTCTGTGGCTGACCATTAAAGTGCTTTTTCAAAGCCTCCCTCAACCGAATAACTCCACGTTGAAATCTTGTATCTGGCAGTTCAAGGGCAGCAGGCAGCCGGTCCACCATAGCAGCCTCACACATGTTATGCAGGACACAAAAGGCAGCTATAACTGCAGGGATATTTTTCTCACTGAGATGCAAGCTAGGAAGTAAACCCCGCCAGCGTCCCTTCGATCAACTGAAAGCGACTCGACTGTCCTTCTGCACCCACTGAGCTGGTAGCTGAATTAGGTTGGTGCTGTTTGGATGGCTAGAGTGTGGCTTCATGAGCCGGGGGGGCAAGGGGCTGGTACCAGGATCACTACTGATATTTCAACCCACACTGATATCAGTGAAGCATCACAGTGATCCACCAGCTCTTGGGTAACCACAGAGATGTAGCCCTTTCTGTTGACGTACTGTTCATTCTTCCTTCCCAACCAATCTCCAAGGCTCTCTATACCCACCCCATCCCGCCTTCACTTCCCCCCTCCCCCTGCATGCCTACTTCATCTCACTCTCCTAGTGTCATGGGGTGCGATTCTGGCCAATGGGTGTTTTGCCAGGAGTGGGGCCAGGATGTCCCCAGTGGTGTCTGGGACTCTGTTTTCTTGCCCCACATTAGGGAAGTACAAGCCTCATTTTGCCAATGGGGAAAGTGAGGATCAAGGAAAAAGTGACTTGCCCAAGGTCAGACAGCCAGTCAGTGGCACGGTTGGGAGCAGGACCCAGGTGCCCTGGTTCACAGCTCTCTGCTCAGTCCACTTGATCATTCTGCCTCGCTTTCTCCTTTTCCTGTTCTCTCCCCTGTTCTGTGGTTTCACCCAGCCATGTCTACCTGCCAACAGACACCTGTCCAGCAATCTGCTGCTCACTTACCTTTGCGCTGTTTTTTTTCTCTCTCCAACTCTCCCACTCTGCCTCTCACTGCCTGCTCCCTACCCATCCTCCTCCTTATTCATCCCAGCGGCTCTCTCCTGGCCTCTCCTCCCGCCCATCTAAATGCACTTTTCCTGTGCACAGCACATGCCTGTGTCTTATTGCTCATTCAGAGCAGCAGCTGGTTACCCTTGACAGACAGGCCAGCCTGGCCGTGTTCGGAGAGAGGTCACTTTCTCTTGCGTGCCTTCCCTCATTGTTTCCCCTCTCTGCGTTCCTGCCCGTTAAGCTCGGGGCACACCCACTCAATAAGGCAGCGCGGCATGGCAGAGTTTCCCCAGGTTTGTGCTAATTAAGTGTTCAGAACATGCTCCGCGGCCCTGGCTGAGGAACTGAATCCCATTAAAAAGCCAAGTCGAGGCAGGCAGTGTCTAGCTTGTCATTACAAGCACTGGAGCAACAGAGATCTCCATCGGAAAATCAATAGACCCCAGCAAGGAAGGGTCAATGAATGGAGATGGATGCAGGAGATCAGGGAGCGCAGACTCTGGCAGGGACCCATCCCCAAGGCCAGGAGGAAAGAGGCACTGCTGAGATCCGGCAATCTGGGGTGGAGGGAGCTGGGGTAAGGCTCTCCCAGCGGGTGAACGCAAACCCGGGACCCTCTAGCAAATCTCCGTACAGCTGCAGCGTGTGCCCAGCCCAGGAAGCAGCTGCTCTGTTTCGGGCACAGGCTGGCGGGCGCCTGTAGAGGACAGGAGAGAGTGCATTTGATATCGTGCTTTGCTTCCCCTGTTCCCGCCCCACATCTTTCCCACCCCCTCACCCCGCACCCCACACCCTCACGGTGCCCTGTAGAGATCCTCCATTCTTAGCCATCTGCGCTCCCTGGTCAGCCTAGCGTTTGGGACTAGCCGGGCTGGGAGGGTCCTGGGTTGCTTGCTGCTCTGTAATCTATTGCTCTTCCTCTTTTGCTGCCTCTTCCTCCCCCCTTTGCCCCCTGCCCCCCTCTCCTTAGGGAGGAAATAGCCCACTCTGCGGGGTGGCCCAATGGATCTCGTGCCCCTGAAATGCTTATGACTCTTTCCTCCCCGCTCACCCCCACCACAGAACCCCAATCCCTGTTGCCTCCTCGCTCTTCACCCACTTCCTCCCACCTCTCTGCTAGCCCCTGTGGCCCTACTGCTCCGCAGCCCCCTGGTGCTCTCTGTGCATGGGGCTGCACGGTGAAACTTACATGTCGCTTTGTCTCTGCAGCCAAGGGAGGATGGTCACAAAGCAGAGGGCACAGCCGGCTCCACTGCCCATGCCAGGGGCCGTGGATCTTATCAGCCCAGAGGCAGGAGGAAAGCAGCCAGGAGGCAGGGGGACTTGGCTGGATCCACACAGGAGGGAGAAAGGAAGGGACTGACCGATGGGGAGAAAATCGATGAGAGGTGTGAATGTAGAGGGCAGGACCCAAAGGTGACTCTAAATGCACGTCTACACCAGAGCACGAGGCTCATTGAGCCGGCGTACTGAAACAGGTGTAGGCCCGTGGTGGGAGGAGCTAGCCACCCTGACTACAATCTCCTCCAACACACTAGCCTAGGGCGTTCTCAGGGCAGCTAGTCCCTTCTACCACTCCTGCTGCCATGGCTACGCTGTTATCATTAGCACACTACATCCACCTGAGCTGGTAATTTCAGCTCCGGCCTGTAGCCCGGGGGCTAGTTGGCCTTTATTATATTCACTGCACCCACTGGAGGTGAGCATCAGTGCCCAGCTCCTTGAGGTGAAGTGAAGTCTCAGATCTTCTGATTATCAGGCAGGGCCTTGGTTTGCTCACTTAGACGAATTCATTCATTAGCAAAGAGCCATCTTCCCCTGGGGCACCACAGGGTGGGGATCCCAGCTGCTCAGGGTGGAAACAAACGTGAGAATGACTCTCTCCACTCTCCCTGTTTGCACAGCTGGGAAACTGAGGCACAGTTTCCGTGACACACCGAGCAATACCCCGGAAGCCTTTGGCACAGCCAGGACTTGAACCCAGGAGTCCCAATTCCCACTTCTCTGCCTAAGCCCCAACCTCAGCCTGTCTGGCTGAAGAGACAGTATCACCCAGCTGTGAAACGTGCCAGAAAGGGAGGCGGAGAGAGAACGTTAGAATAATCCACCGCGAGAGAGACAGATGGGAGGGGAAATGGAGGCAGAGAGATGAAGCGAAACTTCTGCTACCTCTTCTTTTTTTTTTTAAGGCAGACGTTGGCTTTTTATGGACTCTGAGGCCCGGTAAGAATCCAAGTGCATCACAGATAAAACAAAACCAGATGCATTAAAAACCCAGAGGGAGACACACGGCGCTTTCTTACTAGCAAATAACCCATCACCGGGCTCTCTGCTGCCAGGGTGCGCAGTCCTACTCCTCCGGAGCCCATCAGCGACTGAGCCAACAGCCTGGCGCCATCCGGGGAAGGGGCTATGAGGGGAGAAGAGGCGGGAGGAGCTGACAAGAGATGGATCTAGGGTGAGAGTTTTACTCTGGGAATGGGTTGGCAGCCAGCGGAGAGCGCAAGGCAGATGGAGCTGCTGCGTCGGAGAATCCAATAAAGAACAATTGGCTCAATCGATAAGAGTCTCTCTCTCTACCTGTCTCTGGCGGTAGTTGGCAGATACTAGATCAGATCAGTGGGCGGCTTTTATTCCTCTTTCTGTAGCTCTCGCTTTCCATGCGATTCGGGCACAGCATGGCTACAACGCAACCAAAGCTGGCAGTGCCTGGAGACGGGTCGCCCCGCTGGGCACTCACCGGGCACAGCTCCCTGGAGACGCACACGGCTGCAGGCTGCTCCTGTGCAAGTATTGCTCCATGGGGGACCTGAATCCTAGCACCCCGGTGGCCCCAGCAGGGCACTGCTGTGAGGAAGCTCACACTGCTGGAGTACTGGCTGGCACTAATGGGGCATTTCTTTAGGGAAGCGCCAGGCTTGTGCCTTAGCTGGCTTTGGAGAGCCCTTCGCAGCAGCAGCCCAGCTGGCACGGAGGGCACAGGGAGTTTGGCGGGCTCTGGGCGAGGTGTTGGAGAGAGGCACTTTCCTGCCTCCTGGGAAGTAACCTGCCAGCCATATGGCTGGAGGGAGAGAAGTCTAGGGCCAGCCCCTCAGGCGGTGTCAATGAATGTCACTCCCCTGAGCTCACCCTAACTGAGGATCAGGCCCTTTATCAGCAAATGTGTTCCTGGCCCGGTCTAGGGAAAACCCCCAGGGGATGGCAGAGCCCAGCTGTCATAGCCCCCAGCGGTTCAGCGGGACCATCCTGCCACACCACACAAGCTCCGTCCCTGATGCCTTCAATGCAAGCCAGCGATGAGGGGTCTGTGTGATCCCAGTATGGACTAATTAAAGCCTCCTCTTCCCCTGACCCATTGACCTCCTCATTCAAAGGCTCGTGTGCTGCTCTTTGCTTTATTGCCGGCATGTGCCTGGTCCCCCACCCAGCCTCCCTGGCGCATGCTGATGTGAGGAATGATCCCCTGTCATCCATTATGAATGGGGAACCCTCGTCCTGTCCGGTCAGTGTAATTTCCATAGGCTTGATCGGCCTCGGACAGCTTCAGACGTGGGAAAGCCAGTGCTAGCGGGGAGACGGTGCCCGCAGGTGGAATCTCACTGGCTTCATAATCTTCCATGGCGACGGCGCAGACAGGGCCAGAGGTTTATGATTCTTAGTCGATGTTCCTCTCTATTTATTTCATTTAAATTGAACATGAGGAGCTGCGCTGAACCGCAGTTTGGCTCCCGAGAGCCAGGATCAATCGTCCGTCCCTGCTCCGCTGCCCGTTCTCCTCTCTTGGATCCTTCCCCCCAAGCTGTCCTCTACACCGTCCTCTCTCGCCCCACCCCTGAGAAGTATCAGCTCCCGGGTGGGAACGAGGCAGACGGATCGGACTGGGTGCAGCAGCCCCGAAATGCAGCACCACCCAATCCGGGCCTGCAGTAAGGGCCCTCAAAGCCAGACTCCTCCCAGGTCCAGGATCAGGGCTAAGGCAGGCCCAGGGGCTTGTTCAAAGGGGTGAATTCTGCACTGCACAGGTGTAAACGACGACACACGGTGTAGGAACCCAAGGGTCCAGACTCTCTCTCCACGGCAGCGTTTGTACCACACTTGTCACTAGAGGACACTGGGTGTCTCACAAAGTCGCACCCATGATCCAAACCAGCGCTCTTCAAACTTTCAGCGCCGTGGCCCTCTTTTGCCTTCCCACCTCCACTTGCGGCCCCCCGGGGTATGTTTGCCGAAATGCCGCCAAATAGAAAGCTTCCACTTTCTTTCGGTGGGCCAAAAATAGACCGCGACTTCGGCGGTCTCCCAGGAAGGATCGGCGGCGGTGCCGGGGTCTCACGCACCCCAGTTTGAAGACCACTGATCCAAACGCCTGCATCGAGACCCAGCTATGACCTCTGAGATAGCTGGGATTTCCAAACCAGCTGGGGAATCCACCTCTCCAAATTCCACTTAGATACAAGCTGAGGCTTTCAAACTCTAGCGATTGATGGTACTTATATGGCCCCTGAGTATCTGAGCACCTCATAATCTTTGCGGAGTTTAGCATCACAGCGCTGTTGTCCCCAATTTGTAGTTGGGAATCTGAGGCCTGGAGATTAATGGACGTGCCCATGGTCACAAAGGAAGTCGGTGGTAGGGCAGGGAATTGAACCATAGTCTTGAGAATCTTAGGCTACTACCCCCAATACTGCCCTGTCCTTCCAGTTACTATTATGGATCACAGAGCATGCAGCTAGTGGGGGGACTCCCACACAGTAATTATTAAGAAAAACCCATCCCCAACAGGCCCTTTAATGCCTGGGACCAGGGGGCTCTTCCTCCACCCCCCAACAGGGGCTGTGAAAAGCTTTAATTGAGTCACTCTCCCTTTTTCCCCCTCTCTTTCATCATGCTGCATAATTATTCTCCCTGAAGAGGCATCGCTCCCAGATCCCAGTGCCAGGCTAATGTCTTTTTTCCTTTCATCACTAACCCCGCATGGCTTTACAGGTGAAGGGAGGTGCGGGGGTAACTGAAACCATCTATTTCACTTCCCAGTTCCTTCTGCAAGGCCCCACAGCTACAAGGGCTGTCTGGCTTTCTGTGTCTCTTCCTCCGCCCCAATGAGACAAGGAACGGGGGAGTGGCGGGGGGAGATGAGGCTTCTGCAAGGGGCAGGTGAGCCCAGGGTGGATGGGAAGATTACAGAACATTTACAACCATCCTGGGGAGGTTTCACCGTTAGCCCAATTCCCCACCTCCTCTGCGCTGAGCCCTCCCTCACTACTCCCAGCACTCTTTGCAAGGGCCGGCGGCAACCCCGCTGCCTTGGCATGTCCTATTCTGCCCCCAGCAGCTTCAGTCAGCTAAGTCCAACACTCCCTGTCTTGTACTGCAGCTTGATGCTCCTGTGTGCACTGTTGGCTGCCTTGTTCCACCTCAGAGGTGGCTGCATTTCAGTGCTGATTTGTCTGTGTGTACATTTATCCATGTGTGCTACGGATGTACTGTAGATAGAGGGGGATGCTTGGGGACAGACAGATATCGACGTTCATACTGTGGATTAGATAAAGGTTTTTGAAAGGGCTTCGAGATCCCGGAAGATGAAGGGGCCTATAATAAGAAGTTTAGCTGCAAACTGTCCACAGCAAAGAATAATTGCAGTAAAATATTACACAACCATAAAAATGGCAACACAATCACAACCCAACAGCTGAACTGCAAGCCAGGAGGAAACAGAGGGCCCAGGGCTCACAAGAGGGAAGGGAAGTGTCTGCACAAGACAGCTGACAGCACTCAGGACGTATGGCACCTTTGGAAAAGACAGGCCTTCGGGATTTCTTACGAGAGGGGAGGGAGAGGCAGCGATGAATACCAAGGGCAGAGCCACCCGGAGGGGGTGGGGCAAGGGGGGCTTTGGCCCTGGTCCCCTGTTTGAGAGGGCCCCCAAACCAAGTGGCGTTGCAACCTGCCACAGAGGATCACAGCCCCAGGCCCCCCGCAGGGCAGATGGATCACAGCCCCTGGACCCCGCAGGGCAGAT
>ML677388.1:4983526-5031182 GCA_007922305.1 Dermatemys mawii
ACCCCGCAGGGCAGATGGATCACAGCCCCTGGACCCCGCAGGGCAGACCGGCAGCCAGGCCAAACATGAATGGCACTATGACTCTGTACTCCAGTTTGCAATGCCCAGCCCAGTGACCTGACCCAGCTCTGGGGGACAGAAGCTGCTGCTGTGGGGTGGGCTCACTCTCCAACCCACACACCAGAACCCCCTGCTCCCCAGTAGTCATTTTTTTGGCAGGGTGACAGTCCTCAGTTTCAGATTTTGCCCCAGGCTCCCCAAAACCTCTCTGCAGCCCTGCTCCAGGGGAGCTAGGAAGCCACATAATAGACCCAGCGGACTGCTGACCTAAAGCAAGGTGATTGGACTTCTGTGTGGCCTACAGAGCCAGGTGGGTTGGGATTTTCAAAGGAGCACAGGGGTTTTAGGCACTTTATGCTGCTTTGGATATCCCGGCCATCACTATCCTGGCTCTCTTTCTGTGCTCTGCAACTTTCAGTCTTGCAGGATTCTGAAGTCCGCAGGGCCGGGCAGCTTGGTGCAGACTGTCCCAGGTGAGAGACACACACCCTGTGCTCTCCCTGGAGCAGTTGCTTCCGGGTTTTGTTTTGCTTAACTGCTCTTTTAATCTTAAGGCAAAGTCACTCCGCCCGAGCGCGCGTGGAGGAAAGGAACGCGCCAGAACACAGGTGGCCTGAGAGCACAGATCTGCAAAGAGCTCGTGAATACAGCCACCACCTCGGGCCAGATCCTCAGTTGATAGCTCGACAGAAGCGATGTGTACCAGTTGAAAAGCTGGCCCAAGGGCTTTAGAAAGCAGCACAGTCCACTTCAAATCAATGCAGCACTCGATAGGCAGCCAGCGCACGGATCCCCGGGCAGGGGTGACACATGGCAGCAGCTCAAGTGGATGATCAACGGGGCCGGTGCGGCCTGCAGCAAGCACACGACATCACCCTGTAAGATATTACTACGAACGCCGGACTCATTTCCCCAACACAACCCTCTTCCTGGTTTGCCCACCATAAATGAGAGACCGGCTGGGCCGGACACAGAGCAGCAGCTTGGAAACAAAACAGAGGCCAGAGGAAAGGGGGTGTTTTTTGCAGTGGGAGGTAGGGGCTGCGTCATCAGGAGGTGGTTGGGAGTTTTTTGACACCACTTTTTTGGGGGTGGGTGTCCGAAAAGGCCAATGCGGCAAAGCTGGCACTTTTCACTGGACGGGGGCAGGTCTCGACAAACTTCTCAACTCAGAACAAAATCTGCAGGGGACGGCGGGGGAGAAAGGTTTTGAACTTGTCCGAACATCCCATTCTGGCATTTTCAATGGGGAAAAATTCTGGTTTTCCCATTCAAAACAACTGTTTGTTTTGAAATTTAAGCAAATGAGGCTTAAAACAAACCCAAACCGAAAGAAAAATGATTGAAATCGAAAGAAAATCGTTCCCAAGTGAGATTTTGGGAGATTTTTTTTTTTAATTTCCATTGCCCTTGAGAAAGGAAAAATGTTCAAATCTCAAAAATTTCCACAGGATAAGAAATAGTTTTTCCACCCAACTCCAGTCACTGGCACAGGCTCGTTAGCACAGGGCAGAGGGGGACAGTGGAGAAACGCCAGCAGGACACAGTGTGAGATAAGAAGCGGGGTACACAGAGAACATGCTTGGCTTTGGGGGTTGCTGGGCAAGAGGGTGTTTGAGAGAGAGAGATCAGAGAAGAGGCAACAAGATTGCTGGGTTCAACATACAGGCACTGGGGGTGGTGGCCTGTGACACACAGGCAGGTCAGACTACAATATACTGGTGTTCTCTTCTGGCCTCAGGTTCTCTGACTCAAGAAGGCCAGTCCTGCACTGGGCCCCAGGACAGGTTTTCTAAGGAGTGCCAGGCCTGTTGAGACACTGAAGTAAGAAAGCCGCCGGATCGGCCTCTCAGAAGAGATCAGTGTAGGGTACACACTGGGAACTGAGCTGATGGCTGCCGGGGTCGCCCCAGGGGCTGCCGAGGACTTGGAAAAACCTGGCCTGATCGGGGATGCTGAGTCCTTGGAAAACTGGCCTGAAATGCAGCCTCCTCTGGGGTGGAACACCGCAACTGCAGCCCTGCAAACTCAGCCAAGAGCCTACCGGCCAGCCCTGCTCTAAGGGCCATGCGAAAGCTAGGCCTGGACACCAGACAACATTCTCTGCCTCCGAGCAGGAGACGGAGCATGATTCAAAACACAAACGAAAGGCCCGGAGCGGCGCTTTATCCGTGTCGAATTTTTACAGTGGAGCTATAAACCCCTAGCAATGAGCCCCCTGGAAGTGCTGACACACACGCGATCTTGGCAATTGTGGCTGAGTGGCACTGGGGTAATATATAGTGTATAAATATTTATACCACCACAGGGTTACTCGCCCGCTCAGAATAAACAGGGCGATTTTTCTGCTGCTGAAATAAATGTTTCCACTCTTCAAAGAAATTTATTTTATTCTCCTAACACTAGGGAGAAAATGCATCTCAGGCTTGGGAGGAGATGACTGTACTATTGGCGGGGAGGGTCGCCCGTCAAGTCACGTCCAACCAATAGGAAAGCGAATAGCTAAAGGACAGAGACTCTATTGGACCCGGAGCAAGCCAGTTAAACCCGGCCTCGCTGCATTAGAACTCAATGAGCCAAGCGAATGCAGCTGGGGACTCTATTAATCTAGTTCTGTGGCTCTCTCTCGTCCAAGTGCCAACAAAAATGAATTGGCTCTTTGGGGACGAACCTCTTGGCCAAATGACCTCACATTTGTGCCATCAAGTCTCCCTAGGGGCCCGCTGGCTTGACAGTGCCCGGGGCAATAATCTGACTATACAGGTGGATTTTAGAGTGTTTAAAAAAAATCAGCTTTAAACAGAAATGGCAACCCAGCCTAAATTCTGGTGCAATTAAGGCACTGCTCCACTCTCTGTCTCTCTGCCCCCCCCGCCCCCTTACCAAAGGCATCCCTCTCGTCCTACCACCATAGTACCAAAGAACACTAGGATTTGGAATGAATCTTTATAGTCTTACTCCTGACTTTGCCACTGGCACAAGTGACCTCGGCAAATCTATATTGATTATAAGTGCATATAAAGAAAGCCTGTGCCTCAGTATCCCCCTCTGTAAAATGGGGATAGAGGCACCTCTCCACCGTGGCCAAGTACTTTGTGACCTGGGGTTGAAAAGCCCCTTGTGAGTGCCAAGTTTTCTCACTGTGCAGACAGAATGACCCGTCCACACTGCGAGTTTTGCCTGCACTGGGAAGGCCGGTTTGAACAGAGAAGAAAACCTCCCCATACAAAGAGGATGTAAATTGAAATGGCAATGGCTGCCTGAGTCCATTGAGAGCCTGGAACAACTGTCTCCCTCCTTTCTCAATGAGGCAACGAGACAATTTAAAATCCAGTGGGTCTGCTTCGGATGTACATACAATAATGCAACATCAAGGCTTACACCCCTAGGCCGTTTATACATGGGAGAGGAATCAGACCTGCTGCTTAACTATTTTACTGCCGATCATTTTCGCAGAACCATCTAATTATTCTGGGATTGCAGGCAGAAACTGCTAGGCAATAGTGACCTGCCCACATGGTAGGTTTAGCCAATGAGAGCTGCTCTGGTGATGCAATGCTTCCGGCTCACGGCCAATTGGCCGAGCACCCTGTTGAAGGTGGAGTCTGTTGTGGTGATTAGCTAGGAGTCTGCTCTGATTGAATAGTTGAACCAAACTGTTTATAAAGCCTTGTTGGTTTTCCAATCCCCCCAGGCTTTTACTAATGAGACAGCAATAAAATGATCAAGGTATTAATAAAGCTAAATGGTTGTAAGCCCAGCCTTTCGGTTAGATCTGTTTTCACTTTTTGCAAGACACAAGCACAAAAGTGGAGTTCAAATCGATACACACCAGCAAGACAGACAGCATTTAAACAGCCACTGCATGGTCCAGTGGACAGCACAGCAACTAAGAGCCGGACACCGCAGGTTTTATTCCCCGCCTGGCAATCACCTCTCCGTACCTCAGTTTCCCCTCCTCCTTTACATAGGAAACAATGATACTGGCCCACCAGCATAAATCACTGAGATCGGGTAGTGAAACGTGCTACGGAAGTGTTTTATTATGACTGCACCATTCATTTCAACCAGACAGTGGGAAGCCCCATTTTCAGAATCGGGGACTAGACTGGGTCACCCAGTACCACAGAAAGCAAATGTTTGAGTATTCTTGGCTTGAGCCTGCCTGATTGAGCAGGCTGAAAACTAGATCCAGCCCTTTAAATATTTAATTAGATACGCTTAACATTATTTCACTTTGCAATTGACAGTGTCCACTGAAGTCAATGGAAAGGCAGCCACGGATTCCACCAGACATTGGGTTGGACCCCTAATACATACATTGCTTAGAAACAAATCCAGTTGGTTAGAGGAGAGGAGGAGACCATGGGGCAGATTCTGGCTTTTGTAACAGAGATGTAAATCCAGAGTGATTACCCTGGAGTCACTCCAGATTGACAGTAGTGTTGCAGCAATCAGAATCTGACTTAGTGTGAGGAAGTGAGAGAAACAGGGCCAGATTGGCATCTGTTCTGTATAGGTTCTTCTATCTCCACCCTCTCTGTAGTATCAGCGTGCCTGCCAATCATGCACTAAGCAACATGACTAACATCTGTCATGTGTGTCTGCAGAAACACTCAGCCGGTGTGAATGGGCAGAGCTCATAGACTCCAATGGAGCTACATTGATTTACACCGAGAGTCTGGTCCGTGATCGTTAGCAGGAGAGGTCCTTTGATATGAGCCCAGGACAGAATTCCAGGCCCTGAGGAATCATGCTTTCCCTTTCCATTTATCCAGAATTACAGTGAGTCCTTAATGATGTACCAAGACGCTCTGGGTTTCCTGGGTCTACCAGAAAATACAGAGTGAAGTTTGAAAAGATTAGACACATTTAAATGCAAATTGTGTTATTTCAGTCTTGAAAAAATGTCATTAATACATTTTCTGCAATTTGGGAAAATCAGCGGCAATTATTTTTCCAAAGTGAACCATTAGCCAACTTTCATTTGAAGGGGTTGGGGGAGGGATCACATGACTGATGCATACTCCTTCACAGGCCTCAGAACGACAGTTACTTAGACGCAGAATAATTACCAGGTGAAGGAACTGGAACACCGTTCTGTGAGATGAATGTATGCAAACTGTGAGATCGTTTCCTTTTAGCTATTTGGAGATGCCATTCATACATCCGCATTATCCCTCTGCTCCATCAGGGTAAATGTTGCCATCGACAAACAAGATAAAGGCGAGGCTAGAAAAACTTCATGCCAAACTTCTCTTGACGTTGCCATTGTGTGTCCCTGCTCATTTCACATCTCAGTTCACGAATAGCCTGCACATGGCCCGTGCCCTTATCTGGCTCAGTTACAGAATCTGATCCTATGATCAGCGTTTGCATTGAAATCAACAAGAGTCCAGCAGGCAGGAAGCGATGGAACTAAGGCTGTATATCAGGAAAGACGTCCAGATCCGTGAGATGGTCTCACCTGGCGGGGGGGGGGGTCTGCCAGAGACACAGTAGGGACATTTAAAATCAGAAGGGACAAAGTGCTGGAGAATATGCCAGAAGGAAACAACCCTGCCCTGGCTGTCATGGTCAGTGTCCTCATGGGTGAATTTCAATCCTTCCCACAGCTTTGCCCTCCTAGCCCATTTGCAGCATACAAAATACAGGTGCCATTGACAACACTCAGATGTCAAACTATTAGGGGTTTCCTCTGTGTCACCAACCCCCTAACATCTTAGCACCCCGCCATGGGAACCAGCCCTTAGCTCAGCATGGCTGCAATCCACAGAACTCTGGTTACCTGGGCCAGCCACACTGCTACCTGCGCAGTCAGGTAGCTAGACAGCCACCACCAGCCGCTCAGGCCTGCAGTTAATTGAGCTTGCAGTTTTCCTGCAAAGGCAGGCTCAACATTGAATAACATTAATTGCAGACCCAAGTAAATCCTTTGCCACTGAGACTATCACTACACCGGACTGTTTCCACAGGCACCCTGACCTGATGAGGCCACCATAGAAATGTTCATAAGAAAAACCTGGCTATCCAAGATCACTCAAAAAATGCTCTAATAATCCTTCCCTACCAAGCCTGGCACTGAAGCCCGGGGGTAGCTTTAAGCACACGCTTAACTTTCAGAACATGTTTAAGAACCTTTGACTTCAGTGTAGAACGAGGCACATTTTTTCTTCCAAATCTTTTTGGCAACAGCAAAATGTTTCACAGATTTATAGAAGACCAAATCTGAAAAAAAGTTGTAACATTTGGATTTTTCAATTTAATTCCAAAACATTTCAAAATGCTCTATATTGAAATGAAAACTTCCATGGGGGATTGAACTCATGTTTCGTCTGAACCAAACCAAAATGTTTCTGCCACTTTTCGATTTGCCGCAAGTTCCCCAAAAGTTGACTTGAACCAATTTTGTTTGTTTGTTTTTGTAACACTAGTCTACAATTTTTTAGAAGTCGTCTGCTTCAGAGATAAAATGTGATATTTATTATGTATTTTGATGTGCTGAATTCAAATATGACAATTCAAACAACTGATTGGCTACTGTTTCTAAGATATTTAAGTTTTTACATTTTATGTCTATGTATATTGTGTAGGTAGTAGAGTTTTAATCATAAATTGTAAACCTAGGTCTTTTCATGTGTTTATGGTTGCTTTACATGATAATATTTCACCTGTCCTGTTTATGTAACACTATAAAAATCAGCAAAAGGGTTATATAAATAAAATGTATTATGAAACAAAAGGCAAAAAACTATTATGTACATAGTTTAGTCCTATTCAGTGTCTACTCGGCGCTTCTTGGCTTGACTCTTGTATTCATTAAATGGAGCATCTCTTGTCACTGTCCAGCAATAGTCTGCAAGCATTGATGGGCTCCATTTGCCCTGATAGTGTTTCTCCATTGTTGCAATGTCCTGGTGAAATCACTCGCCATGCTCGTCGCTCACTGCTCCGCAGTTCGGTGGAAACAAATCTAGATGAGAGTGCAAAAAATGTATCTTTAGTGACATGTTGCAACCAAGGCTTTTGTATGCCTTGAGGAGGTTTTCCACCAACAACCTGTAGTTGTCTGCCTTGTTGTTTCCGAGAAAATGTATTGCCACTGACTGGAAGGCTTTCCATGCCGTCTTTTCCTTGCCACGCAGTGCATGGTCAAATGCATCATCTCGAAGAAGTTCACGAATCTGAGGACCAGCAAAGACACCTTCCTTTATCTTAGCTTCACTTAACCTTGGAAATTTTCCACGGAGGTACTTGAAAGCTGCTTGTGTTTTGTCAATGGCCTTGACAAATTTCTTCATCAGACCCAGCTTGATGTGTAAGGGTGGTAACAAAATCTTCCTTGATTCAACAAGTGGTGGATGCTGAACACTTTTCCTCCCAGGCTCCAATGACTGTCGGCGTGGCCAATCTTTCTTGATGTAATGGGAATCTCTTGCACGACTATCCCATTCGCAGAGAAAACAGCAGTACTTTGTGTATCCAGTCTGCAGACCGAGCAAGAGAGCAACAACCTTCAAATCGCCACAAAGCTGCCACTGCTGTTGGTCATAGTTTATGCACCTCAAAAGTTGTTTCATGTTGTCATAGGTTTCCTTCATATGGACTGCATGACCAACTGGAATTGATGGCAAAACATTGCCATTATGCAGCAAAACAGCTTTAAGACTCGTCTTCGATGAATCAATGAAGAATCTCCACTCATCTGGATCGTGAACAATGTTGAGGGCTGCCATCACACCATCGATGTTGTTGCAGGCTACAAGATCACCTTCCATGAAGAAGAATGGGACAAGATCCTTTTGACGGTCACGGAACATGGAAACCCTAACATCACCTGCCAGGAGATTCCACTGCTGTAGTCGGGAGCCCAACAGCTCTGCCTTACTCTTGGGTAGTTCCAAATCCCTGACAAGGTCATTCAGTTCAGCTTGTGTTATGAGGTGTGGTTCAGAGGAGCAGGATGGGAGAAAATGTGGGTCCTGTGACATTGATGGTTCAGGACCAGAAGTTTCATCCTCTTCCTCTTCCTCGTCTGACTCAAGTGAGAATGATTCTGGTGCATCAGGAACCGGCAGTCCTTCTCCGTGGGGTATTGGGCGTATAGCTGATGGAATGTTTGGATAATGCACAGTCCACTTTTTCTTCTTTAACACACCTTTCCCAACTGGAGGCACCATGCAGAAGTAACAATTGCTAGTATGATCTGTTGGCTCTCTCCAAATCATTGGCACTGCAAAAAGCATAGATTTCCTTTTCCTGTTCAACCACTGGCGAAGATTTGTTGCACAAGTGTTGCAGCATATGTGTGGGGCCCACCTCTTGTCCTGATCTCCAATTTTGCAGCCAAAATAAAGGTGATAGGCTTTCTTAACCATAGTGGTTATACTGCGCTTTTGTGATGCAAAAGTCACTTCACCACAGACATAGCAGAAGTTATCTGCACTGTTCACACAAGTACGAGGCATCTCTGCTCACTTTGGCTAAACAGAAATGTGTCCCTTTGCAAAATCAAACATTGACAAATAAGAGAGCATGACACTGTATGATTTCTAGAGCTGATATAGGGCAATTTGTTCAGCAGAGTGATGTAAGCTTCGTTATGATTGCATCATCCATGACTTCTAGGAATAACACGATGCAATTCATATCATGTATGACGCAATACCAGCTTCAGATTGCATCATTCGTTTTGCCTAAAAAGCAAGTACTGTCCAAACCCAGTCATAGATTTATTCATAGATCCAGTCAAAGATGTATTTTAGTCATTTCTGGTTTAAATTGAGATCCCTTCCCTTTATAACTCACTTATCCTCCGCCATTCCCATGTCAAGGGTCGTATATACTGACCCAACAGCATATCTTGAAAACTAGAGCCAATCAACAATTTTAAGCATCATTTTCGTTCTCAGTGACCCAGAATTAGTAAAGTTTGACTACATTTATTTCAGAAGCATTTTGGCTGTAGAGCAGTGTAATCACCAGGGAACCCACAAGTCCGTTATTCTCACAGCTCTGCTTCAATGGGATTTCATCACATGTTTAGAACTCAGCACGCGCTTAAGAGCTGTCCCGACTAGTGATGCTTTCCTGAATCAGAGCCCAAACCTGGAGGCTGATTTTTGAAATCAGGCTCATAGATCCTTCCCGTCTCTAACGTATGTGATCCGCAGACCGAACCAATGGGAACCCTCCCACTATATCGGTATCAACGCACTATGTATATATCATTTTTAATTCCAGCCTTTCTCTGTGATCTGTCTGCTGCTAAATGAAAAGATAAAGGAGGGTGAGGGGGAAATTGAGATTGTCTTCACTGAAATTAAACAAAGAAGAGCCTTAATCTTATTTGAGTCATCTAGGTGAGAGAAGAGCAAATTTACATAACACTGTAAGTGCTCATTAACAGATGTTAAATGACAGCCAAACACCTATAGGATAACACAGGACTCGCAGAGAATACTAAAGTGGTCCCTTCATCCAGATCAGGGATATTCTACAAAGAGCCGGCTCTACTGAGGATATATTCAAACCCACCGCGGCTCCCCCGAGGTGTGCACGCTGGAGCAGCAGTTTTTCTGCCACCAGTGCTGCAGAAATGAGGAGAACGAGGACAAGGACAATCACCTGCTTCTCGTCTCATTGGACTACCCCTTCGAAGGCCAAGGGAGAGCGCTGTTGGCAGGACCCTTCTGGATTGGACCGGTCAGACCTGGTAAGCTAGGCCAATGGGCTCCTCTCATCTTGGCAGAGAGCTTCTGCGTGTTAATTCCCCAAAGCCTGCAAGCAGCCACCAGTGTCTGCACCCTCCAGGCCACCAGCCGCATGGGCTTTGTGTGCCTCCTCTCCAAGGTGCAGTGCCTGAGAAAAGTGTGTTCCACAGACATCAGACGTGCTGTAATGATGAAATCGATGGGCCAGGAAGTGACCAAGGACTCAGTCATAAGTGGAGCCTCATTGCACCAGGTACTGTACAAATACAGAGGAGGGCATAGAGCCCAAGGGTTTACAAAGTTTGTTAAAAAATGATAGAATACAGCAACTCCTCACTTAAAGTCGCCCCAGTTTCGTTAGTAGGTTGCTGATCTACTAGAGAACATACTCGTTTAAAGTGGTGCAAGGTTCCATTAGAAGGTTGTTTAGCTCCCCCTGCTCTGCCCGCACACCTGGCATTCCAGCTGGGGAGCAGGTGGGCAAGCCCCCAGTGCCAGGTGGGCGGAACAGGACTTGCCCCCAATCCCACTCCCTGGCTGGAACACTGGGTGGGCGGAACAGGGCGAACCCCCAACCCCGCTCCCCAGCTAGAACACTGGGTGGGCGGAACGGGGCGAGATCCAGCACCCCGAACCTGCTGAAGGGCCCTGCCTCAACCAAGCTTCACAATCCTCATTGGTGTGTACAGTATTAAATTGTTTGTTTAAAATTATTCAAAACTTGTACTGTATAGGTATATAATGTCTTTTGTCTGGAAAAACAAATTTCCTGGACACTAACAACCCTCCCCCCTGCCATTTACATTAGTTCTCATGAGGAAATTAGATTCACTTAACAACGTTCCGCTTAAAGTATTGTTTTTCAAGAACAGAACTACAAAGTTAAGCGAGCAGTTACTGTAGATAGGTTGAGAAAAGAGTGTCTGTACATCTGGATATAGTGCTTAGATTATCCACAAAGTCATAAAATACATCTAGTGCTTAGTCAGCAATAACCCACATTTAGGTGAATACATTTTAACCATGCAGTTTAGATATTAGCATCCAAGTGTTAGGGTACATCACTCATGAAAAGTTATACAGAGATGTGGTTGTGGAAAGCAATGAATGAAAACTGGCCCTCAATAATTGAGAATTTACGATAGGTTGTCCATTTAGAAAATACAATCCATCCAGGAAGTATTTCAGTTACGAGCTATTTTAATCCAAGAAAGTATTTCCAATCTAAGAAAATCAAACCTAGGATCCCACTTCGAACAGTGGCCAGTAAAGAGGTTTCAAGGGAAAGTACAAGAACCCCCCTATTGGACAATTATGGAATAACCTGCCCCTACAGGAAATATCTGCCTGTCCCCATCATTTTATGGCTGGATTTATCTCCTGAAGCATAAAGATGTAACATTTTCTAATGATCTGTGGCTGTGTGTATATGGATCCAAACAAATATGTCCCATACCTTCCTGAATCCTGCCAAATTCTTGGACTTGGTTATATCTGGTTTGGGATTTTATACTGCCACCTATCACTCTAGTAGCTGAGCTTTTTGTATATAATGTGGTAGTGAGATCCACAGGCTAGTCATGCATTATGTAAATAACCTGATCAGAAACAGCACTCGGGTTACATACTCAGCCCTTGCTTAGAATAATACTTGAAATGGATTCCTGTGTTCATTTGAAATGGACTTTTGGCTCAGCACAAAACAAAAAAAAAAGAAAATCTGAACACCTGAAAAGGATTCTTGTGCTTCCCTTGGGATAATAAAAATGCTCATTGTATATACAGCTTATCTACCGCACCTTCAAGAAACACTGGTGGGCAGGACGGTGCCTGCTACATTAGGGTTGAAATCTGGCCCATTGATTTGAGTGGCAGCCCGTGAAGGAATTGTATTCCTACAGCCAGCCCTGCAATGGACTCCAAACACGAACGCTGGAAGACAAAGGACCCCAATTGGATTATTTTGCCTTCCAGCAATGGACTTTTGGAAGCCTCTAAGCCCACCAGAGTTCTGGGCTCCATTGCGCAGACTTCTGTCTCTTTCAAGGCCTACAAGGAAGGCGGGGGGAGGGTGGGGAGATTAAATATAATACTAAGCCATGTTTTCATCTACCACTCATGTGCCAGCCCTGACTTTGCAGCCCGACTTGATAACATTTTTTAAAATCCAATTTGTAAGCAAGCCGAGATAGAAGGGAGCCTCCTCTATCAGGGTAATTGTGTTATGACCGCTCAGAAGGCTCTGTAACATCCCAGGAGCAAATGGTAGTTTAAATCTTGATTTCTATCTACTATGGCTTTGCTCTTCCTTTCCAGTCTGCCCCCCCACACATGTATTCTCTAGCCATGGACACATTTTTCTCCCCCCTCCTGTAATACGAGTCTTTCAGCATGAAGGAGACATGGACTTCGTACGTCTTTGCCAGTTACAACAGGCTGGGAATTAGGTTTGCTGTTCACACTGGAGGTAAAGCAATTTTACTGGCCAGCTGGTACTTGTTTTCTCAGAGTACATAGATGTCTGCTGAACTTTCTGTGACACAAATACATAATGATACACAAACAGGCTCGTGCTCTCCTTCAGGAAATCCTAGACTGTTGTCCTGTTGCAACGCACTGCACAAAACATTCACACACACATTTCGACTCACTGTGGAACGGTGACTCACCCGTCAGCACGCCCTCTCCTGGCTGGGTAGAGTACTGCAGGATCCTCTCTTGCAGTCACCTCTTTTTGACAGACTTTCAGGTCTCTAGACGGGTCCAGTCTGGCTCTTCCAGCCAGTGACTAAGTCCTTGGGCCCTGCCATATAGAGTCCCACCCCTGCTGGGGTATCAATATCTCAGAGACATGATCCTGCTTATCAATACGGCATCATCCGCCCACCTGGGCTCCACACCAATCCCCCTCTCTGTGGGCCGGGAGATGCAGGGAGGGACACAGATTAGAGCCACTGACCTTTCCCAAAACCAGGCCCAAACCAGGCCAATTCCACATGGGCCTTGGGAGCCCGTTAATATCACCTAGAGGGGGTCTCTCGGGCTGCCCCATGCATTACACTGCACACCCCTTGAAGAGCAGTGGATGCTGCTACAGCAAAGAGCTGCCTCCGCCGGCTAGACCCCGTGGCAAGCTTGATCCTGTCCTCAGGCGCCTGCTCATTTAAATTAATCCGTAATTAACTCACTGCTCTTTCCCACTCATCACCATGCGAAGAGGAGTTTGCTGATGCCTTTCATGTGCTCCGGCTGCTGCTTACCAGCCCCTGGTAATTAGCCACCCCAGGGATGGGATTCAAAGGCCTTTCCTCTCACCTGCAGCAATGGAGGCTCTGAACTGACACCACTGCTCTCGTGGGGAGGGGCTCTATGGAACGATAGGGGTTCACTTGATCGGGGACCCTGGGAGTGGGGGCTGCCTGAAGAGTCCCAGAGTGTTTTATCAAGGGAACAAGAGTCAAAGCCAGATCTCGAGCCCCACATTTCAGGGGTCATTCAGCTCCAGGAGAGTTCTTTCAACCCCTTATGACAGAGCCCAGGTGTTATGGATCATGGCTCTGCTTCCAAACCTACCCATAATCTACGGGAGGCTGGCTCTTGACCCAGGTCAGACAAACTATGGCACAGGAATCATGCCACCAGCTGCTGACATGCAGCCAGCTCTGGGGTGCAGCATGGCTCCAGCTAAACTGCAGTTATCAGAGTTTAACCCATCAGGTGCTATCCGCCTTCCCTCCTCCTTTAGTTAACTGGCAGCCCCAGCAGGGTGCATCTAGTTTAGATTGTAAATCTCCAAACTGGATACCTGGCATTTGATTGGTTTATGAAGTGCCACACCCACCGATGACATTATATATATATACTAGCAATAACACCTGTAAAGATGAGATCTGGCATCCAACTGAAACTGCATGGGACAATGAGGCACCTGTCTAGAGTGAGTTATATTCCAGGCTCTGCTCGTTAGCTTTTAATTTAAAACGATAAAGACGGGACTATTCCTCTAATTTTATTGAGGCGAATAAACTGTGTAAAATCAGGGTTATTTGGCAGTGGAAGAATAGGGGAAGCTTCGCCCTTCATCACTTTCATTATGATTATCTAAGAGCCCAGTCTCCAGCAATCATTCGCTGCCCCGCAGCGGCGTTGCTTGGGAACTCCTAGATTCATGGATTTAAGGCCAGAAGGGACCATTACGATCAGCTAATCTGACCCCTTGCATATCAGAGGCCAGACAATCTCCCAGTGTAATTTCTGCAGCAAGCCCATAACTTCTGGCTGGAGCTACAGAGTATCCCTTAGAAATATATTCAGTCTTGATTTAACGATGGCACGTGACAAAGAATCCACCATTTCCTTTGGAAAGCTGCTCCAATGTTTAATGACCCCGACAGTCCAAAATGTGCATCATATTTCTGGTCCAAAGGTATGGAGTATCCGCCTCAAGCCATCATTGACCCATTGGCTGTTCCTAACATGAAAGTGACATTTTTACTATTTATTCTTAAATAAACACTTTAGTCAATAATTTCTACAATAGCTTTAATTCTTTCAGCCCGAGCTCTAAGATCTAGATCTTCCAGGCTCAACTTCTGCTGCTGATGATTTACCCAAGGGCACAAAGTTACATTTATAAACAGGAAAATCTACCATGCGGGGGAAAAAGCCCGAACCCAGCCTGGAGTTCAAGCCAGTCCATGATCCCAAGCGTGGAACCTGATCTCCAGATAAGCATTCGGAAAAGAAAACAAGTCACACAAGGAGTTATTTATTTATTTGTGTTACCCCAGCACCTAGGAGTGCCAGGTGAACAATGAACAAATATTACGACGATCTCACAGTCTGTAACCCATCGCTCATGGAGGTTCTTTCAGAACAGGGCGCAAGTTTAGCCAGCAGGCGGGATGTACCCCAGGCCTCATCATTCCAACTGGAATTCCACACACCCAGCGGCTCTGTGCGGGGCTTGGTTTTGGGGTGTCCTCACAGGGCTCGCTCGGCTCAAACCGGGTGACGCCCTTTTCCGAGGTTGGAGTTCAGTGCCAGAAAGGGGATGGTTTTACACGCGGTTGTCTGTTTCTGGTCACTGCCGGCCCCATGGCCCTGTTATGCAGCATTCCCAGCTGTTGCCGCATTTCTAGGAGGAGATGGGGCGAGAATGATGAAAAGCGCAGAAGAGATGGGGACAGAGATGCCACGGTCCCCGTTCTTCACCCCGGAGCGACCTTTCCTTGCCCGTTTCAGTGCCAGTAGCTAACACAGTACTCATGGCGGGAGTGAAAAGCGGAGTCAAACGGAATCAGTGCATTTCCAGATCCCGGCTCTGCAAGCCCTTCTTGTTCCCTTTGCAGTCGGAGAAGCATCCCCGTCATAAGGGAATTAAGCCGTTCACTGGGACTGGGTCAAAGCAGAGGGCTCCTGCTCTCTCTGGGCAAAACTCCAGTGACCTCAAAGGTGTTGAATTATGCCTCATTACCCTGTCCTACAGCCCAGAGTCTGACTCGCAGCATTCATGGTTCTCTCCCCAGCCGGTTTATCTGATACTAGCACATCCACCTGCCCACCAGCAAAAATGTCAGTGTCACCGATTTGTTTTTAAGCACAAATTCACAGCTTCCCTTGACAATAACGTGGTTTTCTAAACTATGACTCAGCTCTAGACATCAGAGAGCAGCAATAAATCCAGGACTTCTTAGGGACTCATATAACAGCCAATCACAAGGCTAGAGTTCACCTCCAGAAAATCATACCACTGGACCTATAGGAAATGGTCAGTAGCTGTCTAGGGCCTACGCAGATGAGCAGTTCTGAATCTTTCCAGCAGAGGGCACTGAGGACACCTCCCTGTTCACCAGCTAGTCGTCCGGGGTGCGTCTACACTGCAAAGAAAAACATGTCACACCAAATCTCAGAGCCTGCTGGGTCAATGGACTCGGGCTCCCAAGGCTCAAGCTATGGGGCTAAAAATAGACTCTAAGACCCTCCCCCTGCCGCAGGCTTCAGAACTCAGCCACAGGTTATGAGCCTAGAGCTGGAGTTCAGGTTCTGGGGCCTGCAATGTATTTTTCAGAGCCAAGGGATGGAGGTGACAAAATTGCAACACGAACTCGGGGCCAGAACCTCAGCTGGCATAAACCAGCTCCCACAGCTCAGGATCGGACCCCACAGCCCCTGCATTCCAGTGGGGGGAGTTGATCGTCTCTTGGGGGTTGCACCAACGGCTTTATTCTACATGCAGTGAGGTCATTCCCACTCCTCTCCTCTCCAGCAATGATAGAGGTTTGAAAAATAGAGCCACGCTCCAGAGCGGCTGGAGAGGCTCTTTGCTCCCGGAGCATTAAGGATTCCGTAGAGGTGACATTGGCAGGCCTGGCTCCTTTTTAACCAGCCAGCAGCGTCCATGGTCCGGTTGGGGAGACGATCCCTCCTCCCTGCTGCAACACTTTCAATATCCAGCTGCTGAGTTATCTCCCCTGCTCCTGCAATCCGCGCCCGGCCAGCTCCCAGCCTCGCCAGCCGGGCCGGCCCATAAATCTATGTCCCTTTAAACAGCGCACTCCCGTGAATTCCTGGGGTCTCATGACGGATCATCGCGGGGGCAGGCTGCTCTGTCCAGCCGATGACGGCGCGAGCAGGAGGGAAGAAAGGCAGCAGGAGAAGAGGCACCTCCAACCCCAGCGTGACCCTGACGGGCGTGCAGGAACCCTGTCGCACTGGGGCTGATTTATGGCGTCTGAGGCGCTGGTTTGCAGCTCGCTCGTTTTGAATAAGCGCCGGCCATGAAACGCCCGACTCGCCGCCTGACTCCTTGCTCTGGAGATGAATGGGGCCTGTCACCTCAGCCGTCTCTTTGCTATTGATTTTTTTTACACATCTAATGAACACTCTGTCGCGATGGCAAGCCACTGCCCCCTTCCCCACCTCCCTGCATCACCGGGGGCACGGAGGTGCCCACACAATTACCTGTGTAGACAGAGGCAGGACAGGGATTGCAAATGACCCTATCACAGCCCTCAACGGATGAGGATTGTAAGCCAGGCCCCAACTGCCAAGATAAATGGCCCTTTCCTGCCTGGTGATCTCACCCTTTTGAGTAGCATGCGACCAGGGCTGCTGGACGGCTGCTCACAGCCTAAGTGGCTGCTGATTTTCCCGGGGCCCGTCGGGGATGGCAGGGAGGAGGCGAGGTGAGTCCTGGGCTTGCAGAGGGTGAGTCACTTTCTTGCCTCTGGGTCAGATCCTCAGCAGGTGTTACTGGGGACCTCAGGGAGCTGGGAGTACTCATCTCCCAGGGAGAATAGGGGTGTGTGGCCGCCCAACCTGCTCTGTTCATTCAGTGCCTGGCTTTTACACATGCTGACGCGCTGCGTCTCTGGAGCCCGCACCGGCCAGGCCTGAGGCTGGCAGTGTGCTGGGAGGTCATGTGAAAGCAGCACCCAGAAAACAGTGAACCCATCCTGCTCCTCCCTCCCAGCATCTGCTGCGGGGATGGGGGGTGGGGGACGGCTGGTCCAGGTCGGCTTTCTTGGCTGTCGTGGGCATGGCTGCTTTTGTCTGGCACCCTCCTGCTCCAGCTCTGCCACCACCAGGCAGCCGGATGGTAGCAACACGGAGACCCGGCCCGTCTATCAGACCCTTCATCCAAGGAGCTCGCAGGCGTGGCTAGGTAAGCCTCCCACACGGCATGTATCGCCCCCATTTTAAAGTCATGGGGAAACTGAGTCACAGAGTGGCGGCACGATTCCCATCAGGTCACCCAGCAGCAGAGTTGGGAACAGAGTCTGGGTTTTTCAGAGGAACCTAGGAGAATGAGGTGGTCTGTTCAATGGGATCTGGGCGCTATTCTTTATGTGACAGTAGCCACTAGAGGTGCCCATAGAGACAGACCCGGCTCCGTAGAACTGACAGTCTGGGCGCTAGCTCACACGGCAGCAGAGCTAAGGGGAGAACCCAGCTCCCCTCAACACCACGCTGCCGGCTGATCCACTGGCAGGAGCCGTGGAAGTGCCCTAAAAGTGGGGGAGCCAGAGGCCCCTAAACCGTGCCCCCCCACAGTGCACCATTCCCCCCAGACCCCAATCTTGCACTGCTCCTTCTCCCCAAGACTCCACCCTCGCTCTGCCCACTCCCGAGGCCCCACCCCCAAGATCCTGCTTCTTCCCGAGGCCCAGCCCCCACACCGCATCTTCCCCTGAGGCCCCGCCCCCCATGCTCCTCTTTGCCCCCTCTACCGGTTGCTCGCCATTACAGCCAGTAAAAAATTGGGGGGCCATGTCTCCCTGTCCCCCTGCTCTGTTCCGGTGCCCCTGTCCACTGGACCACTCTACAAACATCGTAGGGGCCTTTACAAGTCACAGGCAGGAAGCCCACAGCCCCCACCCCCCGCAAAATCCTCTCCATGCTGCCATCGGACTGTCTCTGCACAGCCAGGAGTTGCTGGGGGAGTCACAAGGACATCAGGTGAAGGACACTTGTTCCGCAGCGCTGCCTTTAATCATTCCCCTCGCCTCGTCAGCTTCCCTTTGGATACCCCCTCTCTGGCCACTTTCTTCCACTTAATTAGCTGCTGCCGAGTGACTTCTCCGGCCCCCGGCTCCGCAGCGGCTCGCTCTCACTGCCAGACGCACGGAGAGTTATGTTAACAATAAACGGAATTATGCATGTAACTCCCTGCACATTACAAGGAAATGGATCCATTAGTGCCTCCCCACTCCGCCAGGCCTGGCACGGCGAGGCAGACCGGGGAGGACAGCTAGAGAGATGGAGCTCTCGCCGCTTCAGCTGGAGGAGTGTCGGCCCCTCCGCGCGCCGCTAACCACGTTCCCATCAGTGGGCTGGGGTCTGGGAGGGGCTGGAATGAAATAGGCATCGCTGAGGGCCACAGGCTGGGGTTAGGCGTCGTTGGCATGGCATAAAAATACAGAGGCGCACCACGTTAAATGGATACTGTGGGTTTGACTGGGGGTGTCTCATTCTATTCCAAAATAGCTCGGGGTCCTAACTCCCCCGCTCCAACTAGGGGAGTCCTGATGGGGCGACTGGGGCAAAAAACTGTCCCAGAGAGAGGCCAGAACACCTCGTTCCCCTTTCAGCTCCAAAGGGGACCCGTGAGCTGGTAGGGCGGGTGAACCGATGTGGTGCAAAGGCTGCCTCTCCCCCGTGTGGCTTTTCTCTGGGGTTTCACTCCTAACGACGGGTTTGTGCAAAAACATTGGATCAAACAGCAAAATGCCAGCTTGGGACACAATCTAGCTCCTGGGGATAGAGTGGGGGGCTCCAGGGATGGTGTGGGGAGCTGCAGGGGTCCTAGCGCCTGGGGAAGGAGTCGGGGGGGGGGGTGTCCTATAGACACCTTCCCAGGCAGCCTTTTGACAGTTGTCCTCGGTGCAATGGGAGGAGCCGATTGGGTTGTCAGCACCCTGCCCTAGTCATAGGTCTCATTTCCTACCAGGATATTAACCTCTTCCCTTCTGGGATCAAGCAGGGCCTCTGCATGTCACACGTTCTCACAGATGTGTTTTGCTGAAAAATTCCTTCGCACTCTTGAGTTGACTTCTCCCCGCTCCCCTGCCCCCGAGAAAAGGGACGAAGTTCCCCAGGGAAAACTGTCCCATTGTGACCCAGATCCTTGAGGATTCCACATGATGGAAAATCCATTGCCCCCCTTGGTTAGTTGCTCCAATGCTTCATATCTGTTAAAACCCTTTCCCTTTATATCCAGTCTCTATGTGTCTAGCGTCAGCGTCCAGCCATTAGATCCTTCCCCCTTTACACTGTGGTGCTTATTGACTGTGATCTGGTCACCTCTTCATCTTCTCTTCACACAAGACGTGAAGTCACATGGGCTGCAATGGGACTGTACCTGTTGTCACCCCAAACACTTTTCACCCCACTTTTTGGGGGGGGTATAAGATTGATGTCCCTAAGTAGATGTAGGCTCAGGCTCCCTGGCTGCTACCCTCTCTAAGTTTTTGTTTGTTTCTTGGCTACAATGAAACTGACTTGCTTTGAGGGAGATGTTTGTTGGAGCCAAATGCAATCCACGCTGCAACTGTTTAAGTGCCATAAATTATGCTCAGGTTACCTGCTGGCTGCCTAATCGAAAGAGCGTATTTCATCCGAGGGGATGACGGATTTCCTCGCCGCATTTAGTAGCTCTTTTTCCATCCTCTTTTACGCCAATACGTATCCAATATCTCCTGCTGCCTCTGCAGCCATAAAAATAAAAAATGGGGTAATTGTAGTAAAAGTTTGTTGGGGGGAGGAAAAACAAATAGACGCACATACAAAACTCAATAGACACTGGTGCACAGATCTCTTGCGCTGATAGACCTTACGGAATGAATCGATTCATTTCCAGAGCCGGGATCTTGAATTTATAAATGTTTTCTTTGACATTTCCAATCTGGTGAACACGGCAGCAATCTCTGAAGATGGCTGCAAGTTTTGAATATTACAAGATTTCAGAAGGAACGGGGGAGGGAATTGCTATTTATGCCGGGAGTGGGAAAATAAATACAAATTGTGTTTTCTTGAGAAAAACAGGGCAGTTCATGGGTCCCTGGGGAATGCGGGAATGAAGAACGTTGGAGTTGGGATGAAATAAGTGAGGTTTGGTGATTTACAGTCAGGTGTATTTATAGGCATTAAGATACCACCTTCCAAGGAGTCCTGACTAAGACATGCACAATACACTCACCGAAAATGACAGCTGACACGTATGTAGGTTATAAAAGAGGAGGAAATGGGGCTTTTTGATGTTGCTTTTTTTCCCTCCCCACCAAGCCTGCCACCTCTGTGACTGACTTGAAATGCCTGAAATTTCAAGGGAGTAAGAGGACAAGGCGAGTTCAAACAATCCAGCAATAAATGTAAGGCTGGAATCTGCTCTCCTTTGCGATTTGATCCACAGAATCCCCACACAGGTTACCATCTTCCCAGGCAGGCAGGCCTGTGAGGACTGCGGCTGAGCTCTGCCTAGGGGAAAATGTTCTTGAGTTACCCCTGGGATGGCAGCTGGCTCTCTTTTGGGGCCAGTCTTTCCACCATTTTTTCCCACTGTTTAGGCAATTTAATTTTCAAAGCGGATGAAGCAGCCCCCTGTGTCTGGGCCCCCTGCCTCTGAGGTCTGTGTCAGCCCCGAGAACCAAACCCTGACACCATTCTCAGATGCAAGGAGAGGGTCTTTGGAAAACACCCTGTGAGTTCCCAGTTCAGGCTGGACCTGGAATGGGAGCTGCTGAGCTGACACAAGAAAGGCGAGTAATAGGAGATTTCTAGCACAGGCCTGCGACCTCAAGAGACTTGGGCAATTCTGATAGGCAGCCAAACCTCCCTCTCTCTCTCTCTCCGTCTTTGGGGCTGATTCAAGTCCCCTGGTGCAATGGGAGGATTATCAATTATAATAATGATTATTGATTTGCATTGCGGTAGACCACGGAGTTCCATGTGGACTCCAGGGCCCCATTGTACTAGGCTCTGGACAAAAAGATGGTGCCTGCTCCAAGGATCATTGGATCAGGCCTTTTTTTATCAATGATAGAGAGACAGACAGGGTAGATGGGGATTAGATAGATAGATAGAGGAGGTGGTGTGAGGAAACAGAGAGAGAGGCCTGACTGAATGCCTTGTAAACTGTAAACCAGCTAGCTAAGCTAAATCTCTTGGTCTCTCTCAATATTTAGCATATGCCCATCACCACCACACATAGGCCCGGCTGTGGTATCCCGATACCCTTTCTCCAGCCAGCCCCAATCTCTCACCCTTGAGGAGTTCCCCCATCATTCATTTTTTTCCTTTTAAAGAAATACTTCCAGAACTGCTGGTGGGCACATTTCCCCACTCCCGCGCCCCATGCCGTGCCCAAGGACATGGGCTTTGGGCCGCGGGCGTCAGAATCCCCTGCAGAGAGTCAACTCCCGCAGCACCCATGCAGTGACTAGGGGCTGTGGTGGCATCCAGTCCTCTACGCGCCCCTTGTGGCAAGGTTTGGATTCCCATAAATGGTAGATCTACTCCTCCTCCCCCGCACATCTCCCCAGGTCTGTACTCTCACAGGAACACCCAGCCCCGCCCTCTGCTCCCCAAACCACTCAGCCTCGCCAAGGCAACCTCCGGGAACAAGACACCGGGGCTGTGCATGAAATTCAAATCTTAAAAGAGAAGTCAGGCGCCCCGAGCTGGCTTTCAGTGTTGATTTAGCTGCTGCCTTAATTGTGCTGAGGCTTCCCACCGCAGCTCTGAGAGTAACAAGGCAGAGAAGAGAACAAAAGACACAGGCGCAGCAAAGGGCGATGCATGGAGAGATAATTGGAGGAGGTAACAAACAGGTGGGTAATAAGTCCCGTGGCTGCACAGGGCTTCGAAGAGAAGGAACCGTAAACAAGCCCCAGATCCAGGGCACAGGGCCACTGGAGCCTACAGAGTTGTAGCAAGGATGGATCTGACCCATTCTGGTATATATATGGTATGGCCACGCTATTATCCTTAGTAACACTGAGTGGATATACTGGAAGATATAGGTCCCAGTTCAGGAAACCTCTTACCAAACAATAACAACCCCTAGCCCTTACAAAGCACTTTTCACCCAGGGCTGTATACAGGGAGGTCAGTATCATTTTACAGATGGGGAAACTGAGGCACAGAATGGGGTCGTGACTTACCCAAGGTCACCTACCAGGCCAAAGCCAGGAATAGAATCCAGTCTCCTGAGCCCCCCTGTAGTTCTCTAGCCCCTAAGCCACATGCTCTTCTAGAATAAGGGTGGGTTCCTGCTTGGAAGCCACACAGTGGAAGGCTGGGACTCAGGAGAGGGGGTGCAGTTCATAGCTCTGCCACAGACCTCCTGAGTGACCTTGAGCAAGTCCCTCCGCCTCTCTGTGCCTTTACAATAGGGATAATGCTTCGTCTATTTCGATTGTAAGCTCTTTGGGGCAGGGACTGTCTGTTCCTCTGTGTTCACCCAGCACCCGCACGATGAGCCCTGATCTCAGCTAGGGCATCTCCATGCTCCTGTCATGCAGATCATAATGCATGTGATGCTCAGCAATTCCCCATCCCAATCACACCACAAAGAGGGTAAGACTCATTCTCTGGTTTTTGTTTTTTAACCACTGGGGAAACCTAAGTGCAGAAAGAGGCAGTGACCCAGATTTCCTGATTTTTTTTTTAAAATGATTGTTAAAAAGACTAAAAGTGTCTTGCACCAAAACGGCTCTCAGGGGTTAATAACTCAGCAGACAAATCCCTGTAGAAAAAGCCTTAAAACAATTCATAGCAAAACACAGCAGGGAAAACTAGTCCCATCCCCAAGTTAGCACATCAAAGGATAAACAAGGCCGATAATGTGTTTCACTTCTAGGTCCTAGTTCTGCAAACCGCACAGCGCTAACTGATCTCTCTGCCCATACACAGCCCCAGTGACTTCAACATGACTTCATGCAGGACACAAGGGTTTGTAGGACTGAGGGCTTGGATTGTAAGCCCGTAGGGGCAGAGAATGTCACTGATGATGTGTCCGTCCAGCACCCAGTGCAATGGGAGCCTTATCGACAACACAGACCTCTACCACTTAAGCTAGCGGAGTAACCAGTAGCAATAGTAAGCTGTTTTCCTCCGTGTGGGGAGTGACACTGGGTGTCACAGCTATTTGCTAGACATCAGAGGGGTATTGAGACTCAGGAATACAGGGTTCAGAAGGGGATTGTCCTCTCGTAGTTCCAGACATTTCTACACATTCTGTCCCTATCCTCCCTCTGATGCGGGGATTGAGACAATCTGTTCCAGTCCCACTCTGCTCTGATCACACCCTTCCTCCTCACCCATTGCCCTGGGCATCAGCAAGGGGAGCGCTGAGAGCACAGGAAAGATTCCCAGCTCTCTGCTCAGACGCCCTGCAGCTAAGAGGAGCCATTCCAGGTGAAGTCCTGCTCAGCCTCCCCAGCCCTGAACAGCATCATCAGTGCTGAGAGCTCGAGCGGCAATTCTTGATGCCAGCTTCTAACGAAGCTCTGCTGATTAGGAGCAAGCAGTGACATTCAGGGCCCAACAGCTGGGGCTTCTGATGTTACATTTTAATGGATGAACACCAAGAACACACCCCGCCACAATTCAATCCATCAACCAAGCCGATAAACTCTGGAAACGGTTCCTTGCATCCGCAGGGTTGTTCACGCGGAGCAATATGCACACCACAGGAGTGCGATTTCTAAAGCGTGCTCACCCGTGGTGCGTTCATTGGTCTGCGTACACCCTGCTGGTGCGCACCCTAGGTCCCCTAGCACACTTTAAGGGAGCGCTGTTTGAAAGAGTACTACCTTAGAGCGTACAAAGAGATTACTCAGTGCAGAATATACAGTACCACTGTAATGAACAATGTAGTTAATACAGGAAAGAACAAAGAATTCCCGGGGGGAAAGCCCCCAAATTTTGGACATCTACGTACAACTCAAAAGTTGCTAAAAATGCTCTGCCCCTCATGAAATTAATAAACCTCAAAATGCAGAAATCCTACCTATAACTTGGCCAAATTTTGGTTAATTTTCATGGGCACAGCAAGAGACACTTCTCTGGTCTCATGGTAACCTCTATCCCCTGCTGCCCCCACCAAATGTTATACACATATAGAGGAAATGAAACAATGAATTTACACAACTGTGGCCCTTGGGGGTAATGTTGATCACTGATTTGGTTCCTGAATCCCTGAGGTTTGAGTAACACTGATCAAATCAGATCTCCTGTATATCCCAGACCACTATACGCCATTCACTCACCTCCACACCAACCCCCACAACCAGAATTACACCAAAGTATTACAGCCTTCAGGAGACAAAATTATTGCATGCCACAAGCAGGGAACATGATAGATCAAGGTGCCCGAGACACCTGCAACCGCAGGGAATTCATCGATTCACTGATTCCCAGACCACAAGGGACCAGACTGACCTCATGTGTAACACAGGCCATAGGACTTCCCTGAAATAATCCTTAGAGCAGATCTTTCAGAAAAACATCCCAACTTGATTTAACGGACAGGGTCAGGGTTAGGGTCAGTTGTTCTCGTGGTTAATTGCGCTTGCTATTAAAAATGTGCACCTTATTTCTGGCCTGAATTTGTCTAGCTCCAACATCCAGCCATTGGACTGTAGTGGTCTAAAGATCATGAGAAAGTATCGGGCACCCTTAACCCTAGGCTTGCGACCAGCCCGGCGTGTAACAGCCGCTGTAATGTCTGGCTGCATTTTGCTGATAATCCCCTGCCCATCCTGGTTACTGTCTCATTTGTGAAGTCAGGGAGGCGGGTTGCTACAGATTCCTACGGGAGCAGCATCAGGCCCTGAAATATTAGTTCCATTAGGTGCTATCTTGCCATTCTCGCCCGATTCCATTTAAATCCGTTTTGCATCTGCAATGTTGACAGTGGCTATGCTCCAAAAATGGATTTAAAAAGGCATGTTGTAAGAGTATACACCTGCTCACCGGTACCTGCTCACTGCCCTGATAACCCCCGCCCCCAGCTATTATTGCTCAGCCATGCTCTGGAGCCGATAAAACTGCTGACCAGCAAGATGTATGCTCGTTCTGCTTCATGCATCATCAAATAAGTTGCCAGCTAAGTCCCGATTCCCAGCTCTTTATTGTAAGCAATGATGTATGAGTCAGAAATAACCCAGCTCAGCTTCACAGGCAGCAGGACAGCGGCTAAAAGGATTTCTGATCTGTAAACACGGCCAGTCTGTTGTGTTCCAGCCACTGACGGGAAATGGAGAGAGACCCCCGAGATGGGGTTTTCGGAGAGCCGCGTTCCCGACTATCACTGCGCTTTAAAGTATATTGAAAATAACGAACAAAGAAAGAAAGAAAGAGCCACCATCAGCCATCGCTAATCAAAGCAGCCAAGCAGTCTGATTTGTTTGGCCATTGCTCTTCCCTTCCCTTACTCTGGATCTACTGCCCCCATCTACAAATGGGTATCTCTGCTCAGACTGTGCTTGGAGCCAGATGTCAGATGGTGTAAATCACTGACCTCAGTGGAGCTAGGCCACTTTTCACCAGCTGAAGGTTTGGCCTGGCAGTAGGCCTTTGGGGGCTGAGAGTTAGCGGGGAGAATGAATTCATAGACTTGGGGGCTGCCTCCATTCAAGAAGAAAGATGGTCCAGTAGTTAGGGTGCCATCCTGAGACTTGAGACACCTGCATTTAATTCCCTGCTGTGCCACAGACATCCTGTGTGACCTAGGGCACGTCATTTAATCTCTCTGTGCCTCAGTTTCCCAGCTGTACCACAGGGATGATAGCACTTCTCTCAACATCCTGGAGAGGTAGGGGATAAATACATTAAGAACTGGGAGGCCATAAAAGTGTGTAAGGTAGATAAAAACTTAGCGTCTTTATTTGCTCTGCGGTCCGTGCCAAGGGATGGATAACAGTAATTCATCGCTTCTGCCACTTTGCCACGTACCAAACCTTCATTGATTGTAGTGGAAGTCTCAGAGCCGTAATAGCTGCAGGATCAGACCAACGGAACATAATAGAAAGCATTGTCTCAAGTACTCTTAGCCCATTTGTGTTTATGTGATGGACCGGCACGTCCAATAGACAGTAATGCGATATAAACTGCTGCTCACTTCGTGCCAAGCCCTGAGGCTGGCTCACAGCCAGGGTGCTGGGCTGAGTGCTGGGATGGGGGCTAGGAATTGGCTACCTCGGGCTACAGTGCTGCCGTCAGCCCTGCAGCCTGCGTCCATACCCAGGCGCCCCCAAATCCCGGCTCACCGCTTGCCGCTAGCTGTGACTAGGCAAAACCCTCTGCAGAAGGGAGGTGCTGGACCGGCCGCTTTTCATGGGACCGGTTTTGGCTGAGGTACAGGGCAGAGTTTTTCCTAGGGCGAGATTCTCCTCCGGTTTACGCCCATGTGCTCCTGTTGTTTGGCCCGGCACAAGTAAATGGAGAACGTGGACTCCAAACCCTGGTCCCACTGACAACTGCGGTCTCAGATCCTCCCCTCCCCAATCCCCCAGCCATGGCTGGGACCCTCCAGGCCCAAATCTCCTCCCTCCAGTGTGGAGCAAGGGTCAGCACTGATCCACTGCCCATTGCTCCTCTGACCCGGCTGTAGGAGGAGGAAGTGTTCCTGCAGGGGACTGGATGGGCTGGGGGAAGGAGTGGGTCAACTGCTGGGGCAGGCAACCAGGCTGTCTTTCCCCCAGAGCCCTGGGGACACCAGGAACAGCCAGAGCTAGCACGAGACCCAGGCAACGTGCCTCCCTCCAGTGGCCGGTAACAGGATGGGGACGGCCAGACACAAGGTCCCCAACATGATCTCTGGGGACCCAGGAATGAGGTGTGGCTTGCAGCCTATTACATGGAGGCAAATCCCCCCCTACACATATCCCCCTCCCTCACGATGGAACACATCTGCTTTCCTTGGAGCCCCTCCCCCCCAAAGGTCTCCCCACAGGAGGGAGCAACCTGTCCTCTAAGCATCTGAGTACATTCGCCCTGGTTAGCTCTCAGGAAACAATTGCCTGTCAGTCCTACCTGATCCCCCCGCCTTCCTGGAGACTGCTAGCCCGCTGCGAGAGTCTTTGCCTCATCACCACCTCGCAGGGAGCCGCGAGACCGAGAACTGGGCGTGCGAGGGGGGCACTTTGCTCACATTAATTTGCTGTTTACACACACCAGACCACAGTTCAGCTTGTCAGATGCCTCTGAGATGAAAATCAAGCCGTTACAATGGGTTCCTCCAGGAGCCCTGCTGCATACTGATCAGCCGCGCTCTCCGGCTGAGGGACTTGTGAGATGGGGACACAGTGATCCTCAGCATTCAGAACAGGGCTGCTCACCTTTAAAGGATACTGCAAGCACTGGACAACCAGCGCCACAGCTGGTGAAAACCAGGGGAGCACCAGGGTCTGGCCTATTAAGTCAGTCATAGAGGGGCAAGTCCAGAAGACCTTTCTCTGTTTTTAGTTCATCCTTGACCATGGGCTGGAGTCTGATCTCACTTACACTGGTGTAAATTCACAGCAATTCCTTTGGGTCCAGTTGGTCTACTCCAGATTTGCAGTGATGGAATGTAGATCAGGACCCAGACAAAGCACTAGATGATGATCTCACTTACACTGGTGTCAGACAGATCTAGGTGAAGCCTAAAAATCTTTCATTCCACAGCCTGGGCATTTCACTGCATGGCTAAAGTTTTGGTTTCCATGTTAAACTGGAACAGTTGAGTTTCCAGACCAGATCACACCTGTGGCCCAACAAACCCTGTCTGTTGTCTCTGACAGGGCTCAGCACCAGCTGTTGCAGAAGACAATAAAAGAAACCCCATAATGGACAATTCTGGAATAATCTGCCCTTAGGGGAAGTTTCTGCCTAACTCAGTCAGTTCATGGTGAAGCAGGAGGGTTTATATTCCTTAATACACCACAAAAATGGCATTAAAAGAATAAGAATACAAAGCTGAGAGTGCAAAAGTTAGGAAATGCCACAATTAAGGTTGCCTGAATAATCTTAATTCATCCCCCTTGTGCATATGCATCATGACACAGTCTTTAATTACAAGATCACAGTATAGTTTTTTTACAAAGGCTCCTTCTTTTCCCCTCTGCTCCTGCTTCCCCTTCCCCAGCACAAATTCCTGTCTCTTCCAGCTGTGAATCTCTTCCCCCTCCATATCCCACCTCTAGTTCCTTACCCTTCTGCATTCAAGTCAGGCTGTCTTTCTCCTCCACACTCCCTGGATTCCAGCTAGGGCAGCATTGAGGGCATAGGAGAGACAGGCTCCCAACTCTCAGTTCTAATGCCCCTGGGTGAAGGGAGGAGCCATTTCAGAGAATCTCAAACACAACCCCTGTAGCCCCTGGACGGAGCATGCTCAGGGCAGACAGAATCTTGGAAGACTACAGCTGCAAAACTCTAACAAGGCGATACTGAGCATGTGCTAACTGACATTTTTCAGAGGTTCATAACTTGGCTAAATGTGGGCAGTCCTTCATGGACATATGCATCCCTGACACCAGGTGACCTCCCCCACTCCCTCCACACACAGTCCAAATTTCAAATCCTTCTCCTAAGCATTAAAGTGCAGGGAATTCTCAATGAAATGGTTCAAAGAAATTTTTAACATGGGCAAAACTATGTATTTTCCCCTAATTTCATTCTCAGAAATGACTGGGCCATTTGTTTCATTTAAAAAAAAAAATCAACCTGAGGTAGATTCCTCATATGGAAAATAACAGCCCAAATGGTTAAAGTTTGGCAGTTACAAACAACTGAAAACAGGGTCTTATAATGGAAAATGTCACTCAATCTTATCTATATTGGAGGCTCACTGTATCACCTATAATAAAACAATGTTTTCACATGCCTAATGTAATTGGATGTTCCCATTACACACATAAATATCCCATACTTTGTTAGGCTAGAATTTGTAAAGGGCAAAGGGAGTTAGATTTCCCCTCTTTTAGGTTCTCTTGAAAAGCCCAACCTTAAGTTCTGTTAAGTTCTATTAAGTGTCAATGATCTCCTGTGACAATGACTTTCATGGGTTAATTAACCACTTTTGTTAGTTTGCTGCCTTTTAATTCAATTGATTGTCCCTTTGTTCTTATATTATAAGAAAATGCAAACACCACCAACTTTACATTCTCTCTACTGTTGAGCAGTTGTGTGTGTGTGTAATCATTCTGTAACATTTTCTCTTGACACTATATCTGAAAATATATAATATCGGAATTTAAGCACATGACAAATCTCTAATTTATTTATTCATCATTATTATTACTATTATTATTATTATTATTATTATTATTATTATGCAAGAAGCCCCACTCAAGATCAGGGCCCCATTATGCTAGGCATTATACACACATAGAAGGAAAAGATGATCTCTTTCCCAAAGAACTTAGCATCTAAGACATGGTGCTCCCTAATATCTTACTGAGGCATTGATTAAGATCACCACCACTGGTTCCTATACCTGTCCCACCTGATGTTTTTTCCAGGTCTGATCTATTCACATATTTCACATATTGTATCAGTGGTTTCTCAGCCCAAGAAAATGTTGCTTTTCTACTGCATGGTGTAATATTTTGATCATAGAAATAGTCCTGTATAGCTGATCAAATACTACATTATTTGACATAAGGATCTGACAATGAAGGCGGTCCAAAAAGGCACCTTACATGCACACAATGCTGAACCCTATGTTTGCAAGTGCTGTGCCAGAGATAAGGTGTGCTGCTAATTAAACTACAATTGAATAGAGGAACATTGCAATTAAAAGGCAATTACATGTGCAAATTGGCACTTAATTTAGCAGCAATAAATAAATACACTTTGTCATGGAGAAAGCAAAAAAATGGTTCTCTCTATCAATCCCTATGAGCTGACAAACACCTTCTGTCTATTCATGTCGATTTAACAGGAGATCAGCAGCATATTTTTCTGCCAATCAAAGTCAATTTCAATGAGTCCACACATAATTTTGGGCGCTTCCATTTTTAGATCTCCAACTCTTGAGGAACTGCAAGACTGGCTCAGACCCACGATCCACCTTATCCAGTATCTGACAATGGCCAGTGCCAGATGTCTCAGAGGAAAGTATAAGAACCCCACACTAGCCAGATGTGGAATAATCTGTCTATCACATAGGCCTCAATCTCTAATACTTAGGGATTAGATTAAACTCTGGTGTGTATGGTTTAATATCCCTTCCAAAGTCTTTACTGAGACCTTAAAAGGGACTGATTTTCAGAGGGTGGGTGCTCAGGATAGCTGATCAAATAATGGGGAAAGGATTTAATGGAAAAACTGCAACATTTTGGTTGTTTTCATTTTACCTGGTTTGAAATGGGCCCATTTCTCACCAAATTTTCTGTGACTTTGTGATTTGGTGACTTTTCACCAACTTTTGACTAAAAATTTGCATAGAGCTTTTGACTGAAATCGTTTTCAAACATTTTTGGTGACAGAAAACAACCTGGTTTCAGGACAAAGACGTGGTAAATGGAAAAATGCCAATAACAATGCCACACATTTTTAGCAAAAATATCAAAGACAATTTCTAAACAGAAACTCCCAGAATTTCTAAAATTTTATGCCAAAAATTTCCTTTTTGGGAAAAAAAGGCCATTTCTCTGCCCAAAACAAATAAAATTTTAAAGATCTATTAGCACAAAATGTGTGTGCATGCGCCCAGCTCTAGTGTTCAACACTTTCTGAAAATCATCCCTTTTAAGGTATCTCATTGTTGTCATCTCAAAAAGGAGTAAACTGCAATGACTAGTCACATATTAAAATCATGGACAATAATCCGATTTCATAATGTTTTTCACACCTTCTGTGGAAGGATTTTGCACCACTTCCAAAAGACTGGTGAATTCAGCCTCACAACATGCAGGGGGAGGGAAGTATTGTTATTAACCCTACTTTAAAGATGGGTAAACTGAGGCACTTGTGTGTGTGTGTGTGTGAGACCTGCCTAAAGGGAAGCAGGGTGCCTGTGACGGTGTCAGGCATAGAAGCCAGGTGTTCTGATTTCTAGACCTTATCTCTGCAGTATTATTATTACTCAGCTCTTCTATACTGTCTTTTCATCCACAGATCTCAAATAACTTGACCAGGAAAGTTACCTGTGAGACCCATTTTACAGATGAGGAATCTGAAACAAACAAAAGGGAAGTGGCATGGGCCGGGGTCATGCAGCAAAGCCAGCTCGGAAAAGAACCCTTGGGCCAGATTTCCATGAGCTGGGTGTGGTTGAAATTCTAAGCCCTCATTTAGTCCCTGTCTGTAGGTGCTGCACCTTTGAAAATCTGGCCCTGGATCTTCCTTATCCACAGGACTCTACTCCCCGTCAAAGCAGTGCTGCAGTGCAAGCTATCGGGGTCTGTGTTTGGGGCCTTTTCCTCTTGATTTCACTTGCTTGCAGCTGCTGTTTATCGGTTTGATGCAACAGAAGAATTCCTGGGCATGAAAATCAATTGTCTTTTTTTATCTTTTCTTTACAATGTGGTCAGCCGCTTCCCGCTGTCCTTGGTGCTGAACAATCTAGTGCCTCTCTGTGCACACAAGCCGGCAGCATCCAAGGCCATCCAAGTCCTAATGTACCGTTCCTCTCCTGCAAAGACACTGGTGATCATAAAAGCAAGGGCAACGTTGTCTCAACACAGCTGGCAGCTTCTGCCGGTGGCCAAGGGCCCCCCAGAGTGCACCCAATCAGCCTAGCAGCTGCACTGATGAGCCAATCAAGCTCTTCCATCACAAGCAGAGTCTAAGCTCCAGCCCATCCCACCCCAAGGCCCTGGGGTCGGCGCTCGTTGTTAAAATGTTATCAGCTTGGTACAAAGGCTAAGAGGAGCCCAAGGGGGTGTTTCAGGGGAAGAGCTTTGGAGCCTGGGTAGTGTGGATCTGATTCAACGCCCATTCCCTTGACTTAAAGGAGCGGTTGGACAAGGCGCTGTGTGAAGCTGATAGAGACCAAACCACACAAGGGAGCCAAGGGCTTGGCAACGCACAATGAGACATGTGTCAAACCAGCAGGTGTTTAGAACAGGCAGCCAGCGGTTAGAAAAAAGGTCGGGAATCAGATCTCCAGCGTTTGTCCCTGGTTCTGCCACTCATTTGGCCATGTGACTGTAGGCAAATCCAGTCTTCTCTGCCTCAGTTTCCCCTCCCCTCCCTTTGGCTGTGTTGTCTGATTAGAATGGAAGTTCTTCATGGCCAGCATGGTCTCTACATATGCTCTTGTACAGTGCCCAACACATCAGTAGATCTCCAAGTGCTCTATAAAGGGTCATTATCCCCATTTTTAAAATGAGGAAACTGAGGCACAGAGAAATGACTTACCTACAGTCACCCAGCAGGCTAAGCCAGGAATAGATCCCAGGTCTCACGTCCCAGGCCAGTGCAGCCCTCTGTGTGACAGGGCAGCCATTTCAGAGCATGGCAGGTCTGCTTGACAAGTGATGAATGCTCTCTGTGGTCGTAACTTCAGAGGGAGGCAGAACCTAATGACCCAGGTAGCCGGGATTAACACCCTGAATCTTGTAGGGGGGAGTGCTAAAGGATCTTGAATAACCACATCATATCCAGCCTGGAAAGACAGCCTGTCCAGCAACACAGCACCCCCTACTAGGGGTGGAGAGGAGCTGGGGTGGTGAACCTCCACAAGAGACAAACCCAGGTCTTTGTCACCAACCCCATGGGAAGTCTCAGCTCTGTAACTACAGGGTCCAGTAAACTCAGCTGATGAACACACAGATCCCCCCATGCAGAAAGCTCCAGAGAGGCAATTTAAGGCTGGATCCTAGGGACCAAATCGTCATCTCATCCTGATCTCAGTGTAACACCCCCCAATGTGGTTAGCACCAGCACAGCAGAGATCAAGGTGTCTTTCCCAAGCTAGATCTTCCAGTCAGCTGCACCATGTTCTGTCAGTGTGTGCTTCCGGGACAGTGATTTATAAGCCACGCCGCCCCTTTGATGTGACTCCTAACTTGCCTCCCTCCCTCCCGCCTCGCCGGTTAATCTGGAACCCGCTCTGGCCCAGCGGCCGTTTGCTGGCAGCATATCACACCCAGGGAGGCGAAGGATGACTGTTGATAGTCAGCTGACATCAGATGAGAGAGTGAATTCTGGCTGTGCAGCCAGGCAATCCCCCTGCTAGGTCTTCGCCCATCTGTCGGGGCTTTTGCCCCGGGACAGTGGGAAGGGAGGTTTGTAGTGACAAGGCGAGAGGTGATAGGCAGCCTGGGGCAGCAGAGAACAGATGTTAGGAAGCCACAACAAGCTCTTCCCATATTGCTGTCTGGGAGAGGGCTCTGGCTAGCTCCAGGTAGATGGACAGCAGCGGTGGGTCCCTGCAGACTGGGAGAGTGACTGACAAGGTTCATTGTCAAGCTGCTCCCCATGCTTCTAAACCCACTGGCTCTTCCTCTGTGTCACAGGTTGCTTTTGATCGGGGGGAGGGTCCTGGGGGGCAGTTAGGGTGGAGGGGTCTTGGGAGGGGGCATTAGAAGACAAGGAGCAGAGGGGATTAGAGAGGGGATGGAATTCTGGGCGGGTGGTTGGGGTGAGGGGTCTCTGAAGGGGACAGCCAGGGGACAAGGAGCAGGGGGGTTGGATGGGTTGGGGATAATGAGAGGGGCAGTCAGGGGGTGAGGAGTGGGAGGGAGTCAGATAGAGGTCGGGGCCAGGCTGTTTGGGGAGACACAGACTTCCCTACCCGGCCCTCCGTACAATTTTGCAACCCCAATGTGGCCCTCGGGTCAAAAAGTTTGCCCACCCCTGGTCCTGAGGTGTGTATAAGGTCGGTTGTTATACCCACAGGTGCACGTGTTAGCCTCATTAAGGCAGATGAAGCTGCCCCTCCTCCACACCCAGTCTCCTCTTTTAAAAAAAATCTCCTCTCAAACCATCTCTTTCCCCTCCCTCGCTGGGGCCTCGTCGCTCCCCTCTCCCTCCGGTTCTTGGCCTGATGATGGAGCGTTTTGATTTATTCACCATGTGATGGCGTTACACCACGGCTGCCTGCAATTTATGCTTCCTGCTATTATTTATTTATTTCCACCCCGTCAGCAGAGCATCTGGCCGCGTTACGTGTTTTAAAGCACTCCCCTCCCTCACCACCGCCCGCGAGAGCAAAGAGCCTCCTCCCCGACCCCCCGAGAACCGGCTCCTTTCCCCACAGGAGGACCCACAGCCAAGCCAGCGTTTGGCACTTATTGTGCCTTTGCCCTGGAAGCCAGGAGCCCGTGGGCTCTTGTGGGGGAGACATCAGGAATGACTTCCACAGCTGAGCAATCAAGACCTGGGATTCACATCTGGGGCAGTCACTGACGGCCAAACGCTGCAGCCGCTGAGGATCCAGCGAGGGTGTCTGATGCAGCAGATGGGGGTGGGATTCTCAGGGAAGTGTGGATCCCCCAAGGGCCTTCTACTCACCGGACTGCAACACAGACAGAGGCAGAGGTGGCACTCGCAGGAGTTGTGCTGTCATAGAATGGCTCTATAGCCTAGCGATGAGGATTTCTTGGAGCAGAGCTGTGCTCGGCCCAGGATTTGGGTCTGAGAGCATCCCCCAATGAGCTCAGCATTTGCAGTGGTATTAACGTAACTTGCTAAAACATTCCAGGTTATAATTAGTATGGATGATGCTCCCCTAAATAAAATTGCACTACACGGCATGGCGTTATGTTGCCCTTTGGTGGTGCACGCCACAGCCGTGCAAAGCAGCACATGAATCTGCATTCCCTTACATTGCATCACATTCAGTTATACTGAGTTGCATAGTATTAGGCTGCATCATGTTGCATTATACTGCATTCAGTTATATTGCATTGCATTACACCTCACGGCATTTAGTTAAGCATATGGCCCGGCCTGGGAATGCCCACAGGCTAGGGAACGACGGAGAGCAAGCAACACATTCGTGGTTTTGCGAGTGCAGAGAAGCCAGAAAAGACCAAATGATGACAGATCTGCATTGTCTCGGGATGCCGGCATTAACCCAGCTGTCACCAGCGACTTCCTCCGAGCGGCACGCTGCTGGGAGCACGTCACAGTTATTAGCTTTACAAGTTTGGCAGAATCCTCTCCAGGCGTCTCGCTGAAATGATTCAGGCTTGTTAAGTTCACAATTTTTATTCCGCGCGCTCCTCCGGGATCCAATATTATCAACAATTTATCAAAACAATAGCCCAGGTCCCTTTCCCTGCCCATTAGGAGCCTCGCATCCCATTACCTCCCATATTCCCCACGCGCCGCCCCCGGCTCTCCAACGGCACGTGGGTGGAGGCCGTTCAGTCGGATCAAGTTGCCTTGCCCACTCTTTATGCAAGCCTTTTATGCTAATTCGGTTTGATCCCACACTTTCGGCAGCCTCGGTGGACCGGCAATGAGAGAATGAGCGTGTCAGACAGCCTCACAAGGGGCCCCCGGTGATCAGAGGAGGAAAGGAGATTACAGGGGAGAGAGAGGATCCAAGAGCGACTGGAACTGACAAGAGTCTCCCCGGAGAGGCAGACTGGCTTTGCCGACAGAGCTGTGGGTACGGAGGCGGAAGGGAGAGTTAAAGTCTCATAATTAAAGCCCTTCCATCAGGGTATTAATACCTAAACACAACCAGAGAGTCCATTAGCTGCCATCCCACGGGGATGTGGCACTGCTTTATCTGATGGCCCTAATTAATTTATTTCTCCGCAGGCAGCTAGTTCCCAATACACATGCCTCACCGTCTTCCTCCTGCCCGCCGCCGCCGAATGCTGGCCTGCGGGTGCCCCTTTGCTGACTTCTCCCCCTACCCCATTGTCTCCCGCTACCCGCGACTGATTTCCTGGTGACCGACACCCACAGGTGGAGGCCAGCTTCCTCCCGCACTGCCCCACCATCCACTTCCAGGGGGGATCCCAACAAGATCATCCAGTCTCTATGACCCAGGCAGGCAAAGTGGGTTGTTAGTGCCCCTGGTGGTGTTAGACCCTGCCCTGTGTTTTAAGGCAACTTTCCCCCCCACCCCAGTCACTGAGGAGCCTTGTGGATCAGTCGACAAAGCCCAGATGGTCTACAGCTGCAGGATGGAGAGCCTCGAGCATCTCCCAAGGTGCAAGGATGGACAGACAAAGCAAGAGGTCACTTGGGGCCCAGCTTCTCCAGGGGGGTCTCCATGTTCCATCACAAGCTCTAACAGTCCCAGGCTGTCCCTCTGCTGGGCCAGGGGAGACATGGGGACATTTGTCTCCCTCCTTGACCCCTTCCTCCTCCCCACGCAGGTGTGGAGAAAGCCCTCGGCTACCGGCTTCTCCCCACACGGTGGCAGCAGCGCCTGCATTGCCGGGACTGGACTCGCAGTAGGGCCCCTGTCGCGGTTCGAGACAACTGCACCGTATTGCCCCTCCATGGTCCAGCAAGGGTCCCCCACCCTGGGCTCCCGGCTCCTCAGACGTCACCCCTCGTGGGCAGAGACCCATGTCTCTCTCCCTCTGGCCTGGATATTTCCAGACTGCCCAGCTCCGGGCCTATCCCATGACCGTTCCAGCCAAGTCAGTCAGCCTACCCCAACCAGCTTTTCTCCTCACAACATACTTGCCAACCGTTATAAGTCACCTCCCGGCTCTTTGCTCTTTCATTCTTCAGGTAAAAGCATTACAGAGAAAACGCATGAAAACCCATCAAAACCTCCACTCCTGCTAAGAAGAGATCACCCGCTAACTCCAATAAGGCTTCTGGCCAGTGATTACTCCTTCAAACCCACACGGGGTTTTCCTGGAGCTACCGGGTCACAACAGCTTTCACTCAGAACCAGCCCCTCTACCCCCAGGAAACGTGGGCTTTGGAAGAGCCTGTGATGAGGTCATCAGGCAGGTAACGGGCTTCTCTTTCAGGGGCACCTTCCAATGATGGCTCCAGAGGTGAGGCGTTTGCATTCCCCTCTTCCCAAGTATTTCCTCGGAGCCGCTCGCAAACTCAGTCTTGCCTGGGCCGTTATTGTGAGAGTCCTTTGAAGCACGTGACACGTCCCAGGGTTTCCGTAAGTCACCTCCTCCTTAAAAGAAGTCATGGGCCACCCCACCAAGCTGCATTTTCAATAGTGACCTCCTCTGATACTTAATTCAATGCAGTTTGCCCAGGAGATTGTCACATCTGTCACAGCCTCACTGCAGCGGGGGCGGGGAGGGGGGGGCGGGAGGAGGGAGGCTCCGGGCATTGAAAGAGCCACGTTGGAGCACGTCAGGGGCCATGTGGAAGTAGAAGCCCTGCCCTGGGAGGAGTTGGCCTGTTTCAGGCAGAAGGGCAAATGAGATCATCACAACATCCTCCTCTGGCCTTAAAATCTAGACACTGAAACAGAATTGCCATAGAGGGGCTCAAAAGCACCTGTCAGCTGCAGTGTGAGTGAAAATAACATTTTTACAACCAGATGACTTTAAACAAAAATCGGTCAGTCCAATGGATAGGTAACTGAGCTAGGGCCCTAGCATGCCTGGGTTCTAGTCCCAGCTGTGGCAGACTCCCTGTGTGAGCCTCAGCAAGCCACTGTGGCTCCGTGCCTCAGTTTCCTCCTTTGTAAAATGAGAGTAATGCTACACACTCATCTTTGAAAAATACTTCGAGATCTCTGGGTGAAATGTGCAACCTAGGACCAGTTTCCTGCAAGCCTCCATTTCAGAAATCTGTCTGCCAAATCGCTGACCATCCAGAGCTCACATTTGTGGTCACACTGCTCACCAGTGCCAATTTCTAACCCTCTGGGTGCACTCACAAATCCTCTAGGCTCATCTGCAGAGGCCACCTGGAACGCTGAACTCCGAAAACCTAGTTTGCAAAAAGTTGGATTTAGGGCTCCGTCCTGAAAACACGCCACGCATGTGATCAACTTTTCTCAAACAAGTAGAATCATCAGCGTCAATTGAACAACTCACAGGAGTAAAGCTACCCATGGGTGCAAGAGTTAGCAGGCTTGGGGGCTGTGGTAAATATTAGCAGGGAGCCGGACTACAGAAGCCCTGAACATCCCCAGTGCCCGTGGATTTCTGCCGGAATTGCGGGAACTCAGCACCTGTGAAAAATCAGGTTTTAGGGGTCCCTTCGCCATTCGCACTTTTCCATCAAGTTCATATAAATTTCACCTTGGATCACAGCAAGAGGTGGCTGTGTTTAGACACATGCAAGGTGGAATGAAATAAAAATGAATTCTCTGCAGGCTGCAGCAAGGTTTAATATCCAGCAGTCGGGGCCAGGCAATCGCCTTTTATCTTGAGGGAAATAAAGGGACCTGCTGCGAGGTTCATATGAGAGGATTGATAGTGTCTAGGCGTATTGTCCGGGATAAAGCTAAAGCAATGGAGCTCTCTGGCAGCAATTTATAGCTGGAGTAAATTCGGGCCACAGACATATGGGGAGGGGAGAAGGGAGGCCATTATAGAAGGTCCCTTATTCCAGAAGGTGCAGGTTCCAGAGCCGACAGCAGGCCAGAGGTTTAAAGGGACATTATGGAGGAGAGAGAAGCATCTCCATGCCCAGTGGGTGAAATCCGTCCTTGTGCAGAGGAGCAGCAAAAGGCCTATGCCCCTCAGGGGCTTAAATGGTGCCTAGACCTTGAGTTGTCCCCTCTCCGGGGCGGACAGTGTGATGTGGGGCTGGCATGAGGGGGCATCCACACTGCACCCCGGAGACTTCCTGACTCGAGTCGTCAGTGTGAGCAGTGCCCACCACGCAACAAGACAGGGTGTGGACCCGAGACACGGCAGGACTCACACCCTGCCCTGGCCAGACAGATTTGTGGGTGGATCGTAGGAGGATGCAGGCCCGAACTGGAGTCGGGGCCAGGCTTACACTGCAGCGTAGACATACACTGCGTGTTTGGGGCTCTTTCCTCTAGAGCTGCTTCCCCGGGGCCTTGCCCTTGGGCCAAGGCTCCCCACAGAAACTCGCTTTACCCCTGCGACTTCTCAGCCTCTTCCCCAGCCCTTTGCCAGCACCCCCATCTCAGGAGCCGCCTACCGCTCTGCCAGGGCCCTGAAGTGCTTTCGCTGATGAAGACGACCCAGCTGAGCTCGATCGCAAGTTGAGCTTGGCCCGCTCTCCAGGTGCAGCCGGGCACACAAATGGTGTTCTGGCTCCAGTTAACCCTTCCACTGCCAGTGTGGGGGCTACACCCCATCATGGGAACCCCGAAGCATAATGTGTGGGAGCGACAGACCCAGCTTGGCCTGCTGCAGAGAGAAGAGGAACCCACACTAGGAGACTGGGAGAGCCATTGGCCTCATCAAGGGGCTGGTCCACATAAGAGGTTCACAAGTTGGCTCCAGCTGCCAGATTAGATGTAAGACTAGTAGATTTGGCTGCCTGATTTCTATTATTTTAACAGGAGCTTGGTGCTCCCATCCCCGGGGATGTTTTAAACAGCTCAGCCCTGCTCATTTCACACAAACGGCAGCGGCTGGGGCCTTTAGACATGGAAGTCCCAGGTTCAAACCCCCTTATCAGGCCCGGCAGAGCCAAATATGTGAACTGCCCCCACGCCTCTGTCAAAGTACCCCAGGGCTGGGGCCAGGGTTTACGGAGATGAAAAGCCAGACATCAGCTCACTGTACTGTTATCTGCTTACACATCTGTCCATCCAGCCAACTTCAGAGCATCCATCACCTGTTCACCAGCGTGTCCACACAGCTCTGCTTTGCAGTTACTTGCATTGGGAACCAAATCTTATTGAATGTCGATCTGGAGGGTTACTGGGGGTGCAGGTAGCTTTAATCCACTGCTGGTTTGAAGGATTCCCCCCTCCACCCCCCACCCAATGAGATGCCTGAGAGAATTAGCAGTGGGACTCTCTTCTCTGCAGGTTCCCATTTCACTGAACGTTGGGTTAGAGACTATAAATATGCATTAAGCCAAGAAAGAGAGCCTCCCTTCTCAAGGGAGAGTCAGCAGGGTTTGGACACAGAGCCACGTGGTTAAGACACCAGCACTTGGAAAAGCGAACCGGCTCTCTTTGATCGGCAGGTCCTTGACAAAGGCAAAGCATAGCTGGACTCACACTCAGCGTGCAGCTGGGCATCAAATGCGAAGGAAAATCTTGGCAGAGAGTGAATTCCTAGCGACCCTGAGGCCCCACAGTGATGAGCAATTAGAAAACACTGACCAACTCAGACAAAGGTCTAGGACCCAGGAGTCCTGGCTCACAGCCCTGTGCTCTGGCTACTAGACTGCACAACCTCCAAGAACAGTGACTAGATCTCCATAGTCCTGATTCCCAGCCCCGCTAGACAGCCAACGGACACTGCCTCATCCATTCTTTCAGCAATAGGACAATCCACTTGGCATACTGCTGTGCCGGACTGGGACTTGAACCTGGCTCTTCCCCAGTTCTGGGTCAGCCTCTCTCAGGCGTCTGCCTTCTATTTCCCTCTTCTCTGCGTCACTTTGCATGGGGTGGGCAGAGCCACCCCACCTTCCTTCTCCCTGTTTCCTCCAACCCCTTCTACTCCCCATCCCTGCCATCACCCTAGAGATCTGTCAGTGATGTTCTAACCCAGGGTGCTGGGGAGATCCCACACCAATGGCTGTTGGGGACAAAATGCATTCCCTGAGCTAGGAATGACTGAGCATTGAGAGCTAAGGAGCAGAACTTTCCCTGGCTTTCCTCCCATAAATAAACCTCTGGCCAGTGACCATTCAAGCTCCTCACTCCTGGTGCCTCCCCCAGCCTTTCCTAACATGCGTGCCCTAGGGGTCAGATACCATGGTGACGGGCATGATACCAAAGCCAGAATAGTATAGGATAGTATGGACTTCTCTCCAGATGCTCAGGATGTTATTACACATTCCCATCAATGCAGCTTTGCTCTTCTGGGAAGCGCTGTCATTTTTCCCCATCCTCCCCCTTTCCCTCCCCAAGTAGATGTCATCATAAAGATTGGGCTGCATTACTGATTGCTCCAGATACCTCCGGACTGGAAGGCTGGAGTCTATAAAACATATGGGGATATGGCATACATAATCAAAGCGAAAAGCGGGGGGAGGGGAAGGAGGAGAGAACTTCAGGGAGAGGCATGGAGATTTATATTTATGCTACGCCCAGCAGGGAAATAAAAGCCTTCAATAAATTATATTATTTCTGCAGCCATCCCGGTAACGTGAGCAAGATGGCTGGCGCTGACAGCAGGAGCCTCTGACCTGCCAAAGTGAATGACAAACTTCATTTCCAAGTGCGCTGTGCCGTTTGGCTGGCGATGGAAAGGGCCTCTGGCTGACTGGGTGGGGAGGCGGGGCGGTTCAGAACACTGTGCTCAGCTGGTTTCCCTTCCAGCCCCAGCCTTCTTCCCCTGGCCCTCGCCCACTCCAGTTCTTCATCCGCCTGGAGTTTCTCTTCCTGGGTATCAGACACACCATCTCTCCAGCCAGCCAGCTGCCTTCCCTAGAGCCCAGCTCCTCACACTGACCCTAGAGCCCTCATTTCTCCTTACAGCTTTTGTGATTACTATTATTATATGGCAGTCGCACCTAGTCCTGCACCAGGACTCCATTGTGCTAGGCGCTGTACGGACCTAGAACAAATTGATGGGCCCCACCCCAAAGAATCAACAATCTAAGTACAAGACAAGACTACAGATGGAGTCAGACAGGCCGGGGAGCGCAAGGATGCAATAAGACGATACTGGTCAGCATGGGGGGGTCTGTGGTCTCAGCACCCCAACTGTTGTCAGGCATCCCGGGATAGGAGAATTTTAAAAGGGGATTTGACGGGGGACAACATTCTCCTTAACCTCTCTCCTAACTCCTCCCCAGAGCCTTGAATCTCTAACCGGTCCAGCCAGACGTCCAATTTGGCAGCCATCATTTGGACCTTGCAGGTAACTACGCTACATTTTGACTCTGATCTGGGTGTCGCCCTTATTGTGCCCTCCACCTGAGGCACCTTGGGACTAGTTTCCAGAGCACCCTCCACTCCTCTTGCCACGCAGCGGAAAAGCGGGTACTCGGCCCTTCCAAAAACCAGGTCCTGTGCTAACATGTAGGCCTCCGGAATCAGTGGGGACCACTGAATATATCGATCCTAATCACTAATACGCCACTGCGGTCTCAAAATGACAGGCACCACCCACAGACGGCAAACGATTCATGCAAAAATTGGGGCCTGGCTGGGATGAAGGGTGGAGTTGTCACAAAGTAACCAACCTGGAGCCCCCGCCCCCCCCCAGATCCTTTCTACCCTCCCCACCCAAGGCATTTTTTTCAGGAGAAAAAGCCCAGCAACCATAAAGCCAACCATCAGGTTGAGAATTCTACAGCCTGACTCCAAGCCCACAGCTGTTCTGCACGTTAATTACCTGTTACCACAGAGTGCTCAAAAGTGATGGGATGGCGTTGAGCCCCCCGTACCTTCTCCTGAGTGCACCTGGCATGGGGATTAGAGGGGAAGGGATGAAACAGGAGGCTCTGTTCTGCTGCGGACCTTGGCAGCACATGGCACAGCTGAGCCAGAAATGTGGCGATTACTTCGGCAGAAAACGAGAACTTCTTTGCAAGGGGGATTTTGCTGGAGAAGGGTAATCGGAAGGGTAATTGGCCTGATAAGCATTTACACACTGGTTCTTAAATCCAGATTAGAAGCAAGCAGGAGGGAAGGGGCTTGGGTGTGATCAGTGCATCGTTACAATTTAGCTCCATGGTAACCCATCCTGAAGTTGTTATTAGCTAGGAGGAGGCATTTTGCCTGCCTAAAGATTCACCCGTTTTATAGTTCCGGTGAATGCTTCCTCTGATTTCAAGGCAGCTACGTGTGTCTTTTACCGGTGGAATCATGGGGCTAGCTTTCAGAACACTGCACACCCAAAAAACATGTGCACACTTGCGTACCTCACTTACCCTCACAATTACTGCACTTGTGTGAGCTGCCATGTGGGAGATGCACAAGCGGACTGCCCCTTTCTGGAGTTGTGCGCACTCCATTACCCGTCACATGCATGATTCTGCAGACACAGAACTGTGAGAAGCTGCTCTGTGAACTCCCGTCCGCTTTGGAGCCGTGCCGCGATGCAAAAATTTGACCAAGAGCTATTCTATGGCAATGGCAGTTGGATCTTTAGTGTCTCCCGCAAGGACGCAGGACATTGACTAAAAGACCTGAACACAACGAACTGCACGGAGTTTTGTCTGTCTAGGGAGGGGCTGCGACCTCCCTGCTGAGATTCCAGATTGGGATGGGAGGGGGGGTCTCTGACTGGCACCAGGTGTTATACAACACCGCCAGAAATCTTAACAAGCGTCCGGCCTTGACCAAGCATTGGCTAGGCCTGGCTGTCCCCGGGAGCCACAGGCAGGGAAGGAGAGCCAGGATGGACTGCTGGGTCAAGTGATTGAAGGAAGGAATAAAGAGAAAGGTCCCCGTGTCATCTCTTCTTGGTGGAGATGAGTCTCGTGGAGTTTATTTATGGCGCCGTTCTTTGTACACCAGAAGCCGTTACCTAAGGGCACCATCAGTGCAGGCAGGTTTAACAGCCTGATAAATCAGCAGCTTCCAAAAGTGACACATTATAGACAGCTGGACTGATCATCATCTTCTCCCCGCCGACTGCTAACACACTCAGCGCACACTGGGTAAGGCAGAGCACACACACACGCGCACACACACGCACACCCCTTCTAAGGATCTGCTGGGGCTTTACTGCCTGCTCCCCTATCCCAGCCCCCGCACTCAGAAAGATCAATGCAGCTGCTGCAGACACTCCGTTATGGGGAAAGATCCCAACATGCCCCAGAGTCCTTCTCCCGCTTCCCTCCCTCCCTGGCTTTGAAACACGGGAGCAGGCATCTGTTTTCTCCATGACGATCTGCATCTTCTGCTGGATTCGATAATAAGGTCAATTACTACCTCCCCCCCACTCCCAACCAGACCTTTCTTCCATGGAGCTCAAGGCACTTGATAATGGAGTGAGCCTGTGCACAGCCGTGGTAGGGCCATGCCATGGGCCTCATTCTATGGCAGGGAAACTGATGCACAGAGAAGGGAAATTACAACCAACAAGTGGCAGAAATGGGAGGTAGAACCCAGGAGTCCAGGCTCCTAGCCCCCTGCTTCAACCAGTAGAACCTTCTCCTCAGCAATGTGAAGGAAAGGACCCAGGTGTCCTGGGCCCCAGTCAAAAAAGCAAACTTCCTAGAAATCACCCACAAAAATATAGGACCCAGGAGCCCTGATTCCCAGTCCCCTTATAGCTCCCACTCCTTCCCAGTGCCAGGAAAAGAACTCAGGTGCTCTGACTCCATGTCCCTGCTCTAACCAGTAGACTATGCTCCTTTCCAGTGCCAGGAAAAAGAACCCAGGAGACCGGGCTCCCGGACAAAGGTGTAGGACTTTCTAGAAAACAGCTACTCCCAACAGGGGCCCGTTCTATAAATAACCGACCAGAGCTCTTCAGTATGGCCCCTTTTGCCAGCAAACAGCTGTGGGGGAAGCGTGGGTACCGCTCACCGGCCCCATCTCCTGAATAATTACACAGCGGATTCTCTGCGGCCTGTCAATGGCTTATTGCTTATTTAAGCATTTTGTTCCAAAGGGGTTTTTTTTTGTTTTGTTTTTTTTCCTTCTTCCTCCTCCTTTGGGCAGGATTTTTGCTTCCCCGCTCATTCAAGTAGCGCCTCCTGTCAGAGCTTATTGAACTCCGCTGGTGCACAAAGATCGGAGCAGGATGAAGGGAACTTGCAACCCCGCCCATGGAACAAGACTGCTGATAACCCTTCTGCCCCACCTTTCACCCCTCGGTCTCCCAGAGCAGCACAAACAGTAGTTAATATACATACCGCATTGCCCACAGCCTGTGCGCCTGGCTTCTGGCTGCCAAGGGACAGCTGTCTCCATCGGCTTTGGGCTCTCTGCACAGGGGGTCAAGAAAGGGGCCAATTAGGACTAGACGTGTTGATGTTTTATTATATAGTTACAGACCAACTGTATAATAATTAATCAGCTAGCTACACAGTGCCTGGTGCCCCGTGAATGCGGATTGTCAAAGGCAGCTAGAGGGGTTTATATGTAGATTAGATGACTGATGGAGAGATCCCATAATTAATATACTGATGTTTATTATTTCTTAAACACTGGCCAGCACTGATCTGCGATCAGGCCGCAGGTTTAACATGAACAAGAGGAAATTCTTTTTCATGCAGCGCACAACTAACCTGTGACTCTCATTGCCACAGGATGTTGTATGGTCCAAAGTACAAACGGGTTCAGAAAAGTTCCCAGAGGATAGATGCCTCCATGGTTATTAGCAAAGATGGGCAGGGACACAGCCGGGTGCTCTGAACCCTCTGACTGCCAGGAGTGGAGGAGAGGTGAATTACTATATACCTGCCCCTTCTGGGCATGTCCCATAGATGCTCTGGAATGGACCACTGTCAGAAACAGGACACTGGGCAAGATAGACCATGGTCTGACCCAGTGTGCCAGCTTCTGTGTTCCGATTCCTGACCTGCTACAAGACTCACCAAACCAATTTCACACAGGCCACCAAACGCCCATCAGTGATAAGTCCTGGGCTCAGGTAAAGCTTGTGTCCTAGAAACGTGGGGCCTCCGCCATCTCATCATCCTGTGTTGATGCCCGATTTACTCCACCCAGCCTAGGACACAGGAATGGGGCATTAAATGGTCATTTTCATTTGACAATCTAAATAGTGAGTCGATCCATTCAGTACAGTATGGCTATTAGCTGCCTCTGTCCAGTGCCACGTTCCCTAAGACGTGGGGAATCAGCCAGGAAGAATCGTCGTTGACTGTCTCGTGAAGAAGATTTGTCATAGAAACAACATTTCTGAGACAACCTTGGTGACAGGATGAGGAAAGAGAAAGAACCCACTAACGTCCCATATGCTCCCACTAACGTCCCACATGCTCCCACACACTTCCACTAACGGCCCACACGTTCCCACCCATTCCCACTAACAGCCCACACACTCCCACAGGCTCCCACTAACAGCGTACACACTCCCACACACTCCCACTCATGGCCCACACGCTCCCACTCACAGCCCACACGCTCCCATTAACGGCCCACACACTTCCACTCACGGCCCACACACTCCCACACACACTCACTAATGGCCCACACATTCCCACACGCTCCCACTAAAGGTTCCCCATGCTCCCACTAACGGCCCACACGCTCCCACTAACGGCCCACACGCTCCCACACTAACTCAGATCAGTTGCAGTGAATGAACAAAGCCCAGGGTCTGGGTAACAAGGAAGGAAACTAGCCCGTGCACTGGGTCACTGAGATCTGGCTCACTCGTGAAATGAGTTTGAGAGTCTCAGCCTAATCCCAAGGGGTGGTGTGTCTGTGTCATGTAACTGGCAGCCTCTCCTTAGGAGAGGCCGAACACTAGATTAGCTGTGGGGGGGCGGGGGACTATAGGTTGTGGTTGAGGTGCATCAGCAGAGCGGTGTGTGAGGGGGGGGCCGGGTCTGGAGTGGCAAAGGGTCCTGTGGGACAGGGACTGAGGGGCAGTGGCCGATCCAGGACTAAATCAGCAGGAGTGGCTGAAGAGCCGTACTGGGGCAAGGTGGCAGAGTGGGGTAGCAGAAGCTCGCCCGCTGCCTGAGTGCAGCTAGTCTGTCCCTTTCCTGATGGCACTGCCTGTCCCGATGGCCCCCGCCACCGCCCCCGCACACTCTGCTGTTCACAAGGACCCCTTCACCAGGTCTGGCTCTCTGCTATGTCAGCTGCCCCTCTGCGACAGCCTGGTCTGCCCTCTCCAATCCCAGCGGGTCCCCCTGCCGTCCCTTCCCCCGACCTGCCGCACCAGGCATGCACCCAATGAGTCAATCCCCACCCTTTTCCCTTCCTCACCTCCTGGAGCAGGCCGGCTGGGTCTCGCTACGCACAAGACTGGAGTCGGCTGAGGTTTCAGTTTTTATTATTTTGGCAGCTTTGGTGTCAAGTAGCTCAATTAAGCAATCACTGCCTCTCTACAGCCGCCCACACAGACCGCGGTAAATAATTAAATCCTGGAATAATACAGCAGATGGAAAGCAGCACAGATAGGTATCCACAGGACCAAAAGGAATCCAGATTAATCCTTTTAAGACAGCTCTTAGCAGCTGCATTCGGCTCCACCTCTCTGCCTGGAGAAATGCATGTGTCTGAAGCCAATATCCCTCTGCAGGTATTTACCCAGATACCTTCCCATTTGGTAGAAGCCCAAACACATAGGACTGAGATGGTCTGGTGTCTGTAGGAAACTGAAGGATGATTGTTTGTAGGTGCTCAAATACCACAGTTGCCTTATCAAAACAGACAGATCTGTAGAAACTTGATAGATAGATAGATAGATAGATAGATAGATAGATAGATAGATAGATAGATAGATAGATAGATA